>ML260718.1:4935-22086 GCA_005239495.1 Nicotiana undulata | reverse complement strand
TGCGATTCAAATGCGGTTCGCATTTGGGATATGCGGTCGCATATTTGACTGCATTTCACTCCTCAATTTTGACTCAACTTTTTGTTGCGGAATGCGACCCCTAGGCTTGAAATGCGATTCGCATGTTGCATATGCGATCGCATTTGACCATTTTCCTTCTCTTTTCTCTTCTTTAACTCCCTTTTGCATGGTCTTGAGTGTTTACACCTTGTGTACTACAAAATACCAAAGTTCTATGATTAATAAGAGTAAATGCTCTTGAAACGAACCATAGTTTAAGCAATATGGTATTAAATGTGCCGAAATTCTCCGGCACATCAAGGGGCTAGCTAAGCCGATTAGACTACAGATGGCCAAAGAGACAGGTAATGATATTTCATTTCAAGAGGCGGCCAATGTGGCCAAGCGGATTGAGATAGTCTTATTACAGGGCAGTGGTCAGGGCTCTGACAAGAGGCCTCGTCATTTTGGTCGACTTAGTGGTGCCTCATCTGGAGGCAGATATTCTTTTGGCAAAGGTCATCCTCCCAGACCATTCCAGTCAGCACTCTAAGTATCCCGCAGTGCACCACCAGCTCCTATCAGTGCACCGTCGCTTTAGAGCTTCCAGGGTGGTTATTCTGGTCGACAGGGAATGTTTCAGGGCAAGCAGTCTCAGCAGCAGAGATCTTGTTACTCATGCGGTGGTATGGGGAACATTTCCAGGTTTTGCCCTCATGCTTTTGGTGGTTCTCAACATCAGGGTTCCCGTGCTGTGATTCCCGCACCAGATGCACCCCTACCCCCTCAGCAAGCTAGGGGTGGAGGTCGAGGTGCCAGAGATGGAGGCCAGACAGTTAGAGGTGGAGGACATGCTTTGAGAGGTAGAGGCCAGCCCGTAGTAGGTCGACCCAGGTTTAGATTGGTGGGGCTCAGCCCTGATTCTATGCTTTTCCTGCCAGACCTGAGGCTGAGGCCTCTGATGTAGTCATTACAGGTATGGTTTCAGTTTGCAACAAAGATGCTTCGGTTTTGTTTGATCTGGGGTCTACATTTTTCTACGTGTCCTCGTATTTTGCTCCTTATCTGATTATGCCTCATGATTCCTTGAGTGCTCATGTATGTGTGTCTACATCGGTGGGTGATTCTATTGTGGTAGATCGAGTCTACTGGTCATGTGTAGTAGTTATTGGTGGTCTTGAGAACCGTGTAGACCTGTTACTCCTTGATATGGTTGATTTTGATGTCATTTTAAGGATTGATATATTGTCTCGCGATCCAATCTCCAATTAGAGTGGAGGGGGATTCATGGTCATTCTTCCAGCAGTGTTATCTCGTGTATGAAGGCTCGACGTATGGTTGAGTGGAGATGTTTGGCTTATTTGGCTTATGTTCGTGATTTTAGTGTCGAGGTCGCTCCTATAGAGTCTGTGCCCATTGTCCGTGAGTTTCCAGAGGTATTCCCTACTGACCTGCCGGGTATGTCATCTGATAGGGATATTGACTTTTGCATTGATTTGGCTCTGGGAACCCAGCCCATTTCTACCCCGCCAGAGTTAAAGGAGTTGAAGGATCAGTTACAGGACTTGCTTGGTAAAGGCTTTATTAGGCCTAGTGTTTCTCCTTGGGGTGCGCCAATGTTGTTTGTCAAGAAGAAAGATGGCACAATAAGAATATGTATTGACTACCGTAAATTTAACAAGGTTACTATCAAGAATAAGTATCCTTTGCCGAGGATTGATGATTTGTGCGACCAGCTTCAGGGTGCCACAGTGTTTTCAAAGATTGACTTGAGATTTGGATACCATCAGTTGAGGATTAGGGCATCCGATGTCCCTAAGACAACTTTTCGCACTCGGTATGGTCATTATGAGTTCTTGGTGATGTCATTTGGGTTGACAAATGCCCCAGCTGCTTTTATGGATTTTCTTAACCGAGTGTTCAGGCCCTATTTGGATCCATTCGTGATTGTTTTCATTGATGATATTTTGATTTACACCTGCAGTCAAGAGAAGCATGAGCAGCACCTTTGAGTTATTCTCCAGACTCTGAAGGACAGTCAGTTGTATGCCAAATTTTTGAAGTGTGAGTTCTGGTTGAGTTCAGTTGCATTTTTGGGCCATGTTGTGTTGGCAGAGGGTATTCAGGTGGATCCCAGGAAGATTTCAGCAGTTAGAGATTGGCCTAGACCCACCTCAGCTACAGAGATTCGGAGTTTCTTGGGCTTAGCAGGTTATTATCGTCGGTTTATCGAGGGATTTTCATCATTGCAGCCCCGATGACCAGGTTGACTCAGAAGGGTGCTCGGTTCAGGTGGTCAGATGAGTGTGAGGCGAGCTTTCAGAAGCTCAAGACAACCTTGACCACGGCACCGGTGTTGGTTTTTCCCTCAGATTCAGGGCCATATACCATGTATTGTGATGCTTCACAGGTTGGACTTGGTGCAGTGTTGATGCAGGATGGCAAGGTTATAGCTTATGCTTCACGTCTGTTGAAGGTTCATGAGAAGAACTATCCAGTTCATGATTTAGAGTTAGCAGCCATTGTCCATGCGCTAAAGATTTGGAGGCATTATCTGTATAGTATGTCATGTGAGGTGTTCTCAGATCATAAGAGTTTGCAATATCTGTTCAAGCAGAAAGAGTTGAATATGAGGTAGAGAAGATGGTTGGAGCTGTTGAAAGACTATGACATTAACTTCTTATATCATCTGGGAAAGGCCAATATGGTGGCCGATGCTTTGAGCCGGAAGTCAGTCAGCATGGGTAGTCTTGCTTATATTTCGGTCAGGGAGCGACCGCTTTCCTTAGATGTTCAGGCTTTAGCCAATCGGTTCATGAGATTGGATGTATCTGAGACTGGCAGTGTTTTAGCTTATACGGTGGCCCGTTCTTCATTGTTTGATCGTATTCGCGACCGGCAGTATGATGATCATCATTTATGTGTCATTAGGGATACAATTCGGCACGGAGGTGCCAAGCAGGTTACGATTGATGATGATTGAGTCTTGAGGTTACAGGTCCGTATTTGTGTGCCTAATCTTGATGGACTTCGTGAGTTGATATTGCAGGAGGCCAATAGTTCCCGGTATTCCATTCATCTGGGCGTCGCAAAGATGTACCAGGATTTGCGGCAACATTATTGGTGGCGGAGGATGAAGAAAGATATTGTGGAATATGTGGCACGGTGCTTGAATTGTCAGGATGTTAAGTACGAGCACCAGAGACTGATAACTAAGGATTATACTACATTTTACACTCCTTCTTGCTTTAGCTTTGGTTTAAATTGTATACAAAATGATCCTGAAGGCTTACTGATACGCTCAATTTACACCTTAAAAGAGTGCAAGCGATCGTTGTCAAATATAGTAACCCAACAAGGTTGGGGTCGAATCCCACAGAGAACAATATGAGGGCGTTTGGGAATGCTAGAGAATTATCACTTATCGCGCAGTGCCAAACAAATACGATTTTGGGTTTTTGATAATTGTTTATAACTAAATGCGAAAATATAAACTAACCTAGAAAGCAATTAAAATGATCAATGGCAACAAGTATCGATGCTTCGGGTATTACACTCGAGTAACGATCCAATGTATTTCACGATTTTACAAATATGAGCGGGTAATGTTAATTAGCCACGGATAACATTTCTTAATTAGCTTTTCCCAAAGACTAACAAGACTTCCTAATTGAATTATCCCTAACCCAATTAGGAGATTAAGCACTTCCGAGTTTGGCTACAAGTAGTTCAATCCTATCCCTAGGTAGAATCTATAAAATGAGGGTTAAATCCTCAAGTTCTTGTTAATTAATCTTTCCCAACCCCAAATAATCTTTTCCAAAACTAATTCGGAGTTAATGGGCGAGTCCTAGGGTTAGCTAATCCCTTTGGAAACATTAAAGAACAAGAATAATTAAAATAACAAACACCCACTTCACAAATATATGAAAATCATTCAATACATAAGCACAACAAGGTATTTAATCCACACTTTAAATATGAATATTCCCATAAACCATATTCAAGTGTTGGAAAAATACCAAACACTTAGATATTCAATACAAAACAAGTAAACGAAGAAATAAACATAAATGGGTAAGAAATCCTTAACCACAATGGTGAAATCTTCAAGACCCAAGTGTGTGTGCAAAGCCCTAGCTTCAAAACTTGTTCTTCTCTACTCAAAATATATTTACAAAACTAAAGAAAATGTCCAAAGATATGCCAAAGATTCGATCTCTAATCCCCCCTAAGATGTTGCCAAGGTATGCTTTTTATAGAGGGCCAAAAATTCGAGTGAAAAGTGGACAAAAATACCCATGTCGGGCTGATATGCGATCGCATTCCTGTCGCATAACAGGAATGCGATTCGCATTTTCACTTTATCCATCGCACATCAAAACCCTAGGTCCCAGAGGTTCGTCGCATTTGAGAGATGCGGTCTGTATTAGTGATGTGTGATCGCATTCGTGCGTCGCATTTACAATGTAGCTTCAGGCGTCAGATGGTGATGCGACTCAAATGCGAACCACATTTGAGATATGCGGTCGCATATTTGACCACATTTCACTCATTAAAATGGGCTCAACTTTCTGTTGCGGTATGCGATATCTAGGCTCGAAATGTGATTCGCATGTTGCATATGCGATCGCGTTCGGCCTTTGTCCTCCTCTTTTCTCTTCTTTACTCTCTTTTGCTCAATTTCACTCCAATTTGACCTTAACCACTTCATGGCATCATTTTCCTGCAAATAGAGCAATTATACACTGATAGTAACCTCAAATATCCATTGAGTAACACAAAATCTACTGAAAAGAGGCCAAAATGAGTGGTAAAATCGCCACTCATCAACACCCCCAACTTAGAGCTTTTTCTTGTCCTCAAGCAAATCAAAACTAATCAATGAGGTTCTACTCTTTTAGACACAAGTTTCATTGCTCATATTCACAATTTACATTATTCACTTAAGCATTAAACTTATGAATTTGGTTGGTACCAATAATTAATCTCAAGTATGCATCTTAATTGAATAATTCCCTCATTTACAAGCAATTTCAAGAGGTGTAACAACAAAGTGACAAGGAAAAGCCTCTAGAAGTGACTCAACAACACTAGTCTACTACACATGCTCAACTCGTTTATTATTATTATTATATATATTTTTTTTTTCGGAAGGTCAATTTCACCATTCAATCCTAATTCATTTGCCCTCACAAGACGAATATTTGTTGTTTCTATGATGTGCCCTTACCGGACTTGGTATGATTTGGTTTAGATGTTTAGTGGTTGATTTTATCTTTAACTTTTAACTTCTTAATTTCATTTCTTGTAGTTAGTTCATTTCATTTTCATAGTAATAAAACTTTCTTGGGTTTTCTTTATGCTACGGTTCTTTCCCAAGAAATGCATTTTGAAGTGAACCAGGTGACTTGTCCCTATGATAGATGGTGTGACAACTTTCTTAAGGGAATTAGTCTTGTGTTGCCAGGAAGAGACTTTTGAATTCTTTGGTACCAAAAGAGGCCAAAATAAGTGGTAAAATCGCCACTCATCACTTACATGTTGCACTTGTTTGAAGGGTTTGGTAAAAAAGGTGACAAATAGTTAAAAACCAGCTTTAAAAGGAGTGAAACATGCACAAGTGCCAAGAACAAGTCCCAACACAGTCTAACAGACCAGTGCGGTTCGCACTCCATTTAGTGTGGTCCGCAATGAAGATATTCAGAGAGGCAATTTTTGGAAGCTAAAGCAGTGCGGCCGCAAGCCATTTTGTGCTGACTGCACTACCGAGATTCAGAGAGGTGAAAATCTGGGAATCTTAAGCAGTGCGGCCGCAATGCCATTTTGTGCGGACCGCACTAAGGAGATTCAGAGAATTAAATTTGAAGGCCTGAAGACTAGTGCGGTCCGCACTCCATTTTGTGTGGCCGCAACAGTTGCCACCGCGGCCGCGGTGCATTTTATGCGGGCGGCGGTGTCCAAGTTCAGAAAACCAGATTTCAAAGCCAAGAAGCCTCAACGCGTCCGCACTCCATTTTGTGCAGTTCGCAGTAACCCCGCAGGGGTATTTTTGTCCAAAACATTGAGCCTAGTATAAATAGTTTCTTTTCCCATTTTTAGGTAAGCTTTTGTACTCTGAGATAGAGAGGAGCTCGTGAACGATAGTTTTCAGTCATTTAGAGTAACTTTAGCAGGGTTTTATCATTGAAACTTCTAATTTTAGTTTGTAATTAAATTCTATGAGTTATTCTTCATCTATTTCTTTGTTTTCTTCTCTTATCATTAGTAGCTAAACCCATTAGCTAGGGTTGTGGCTCAACCCTAGTGTGAGTATTTGATGGGTCTTTTGATTTAAGGTTTAGATTTTTATGGGTAGTTGATATTTGGACTGATTTGTGTTTTCCATGTCAAATTAGTGGTTGGAAACACTAATTGGTGCCTATTTGACTTAGGTTCTTCTTGAGAAAGAGAACTTGAGTCTAGGAAATTTAGTCCAACAAGGAACTGGGATGTAACCAAGATATTGATAGTCCCAATTAATGGGTTAAACCTAGAGATAGTAATACTCTACTTGAGCCTAAATTGCTTGCACAAATTTGACACCCAATTGGTCTCGAGAGAGTAAATTAGGGCAAAGTCACTCGAATTACCGAGAGGTATAGAGTGAGTAGTTCCTTGCATTGGCTATATCACAATCCCAACATAACGTCTTTGCCTTAGGTTTTAGATCCCGTTAAGTATTCACCTAGGGGAAAGTCATAGCCCTAGTCTCTTTTATCTATTAAGAAAACACGCAAAAAGACATTAGTTAGTTAATTAGCAAATTAAATTATTTTAAACCATAGTTCAAGTATCAAACCAAATTTATGAGAAGTGTAATTAAAAGAACAACGCACCACTAGAGCACTTAGGAACTTAACTCCCACAATTGTAACTCCCAGTGGATTCGATCCTGACCCGTTCGGGTAGAAGCTGCATCGACCCTCACATTGCTACTCTCTAGTGGTGTAGGTGGGCACCAATCACTTTTTGGCGCCGTTGCCGGGGAGTTATACGGTGTTGATTATCTATGTGAATAGTGCTGTTAAGTGTTTTTCTTTCCTTTTTCTGTTAACGTGTGTGTTGAATCAATTCAGGTTCTAATGGCGGATCCTTTGGGAAACATTATTCCGGGGGAAGAGGTGTTTGACAATGGAGAAGATGAACTAAACCAAGTACCACCTCCTAGACGGGGCCGACATGCAATGTTAATGAGGATATTCCATACCCTCCCCTACCCCCACCTTCGAGAGTTGCCCCTTGGGTCCTTCCAAACGAGGGGTACGCAGTGCTATTGTCCCGCCTAGAATCCAGGCGGGAAATTTTCAAATAACAAATGTGATACTAACACTTTTGGAGCAACGGGGCTATTTCACAATTTGCCCTCGGACATTATTATCTTGGATTGCGAAGTGGATTATGAAGTTCCCATCATCTTGGGAAGGCCCTTCATTGCAACGGGGAAGGCCTTAGTTGACGTGGAGGTTGGTGAGCTCACTTTCCGGGTGGGAAATGAAAAAGTTGGGTTCCATGTTTGCAAGTCAATGAAGCAGCCCAATAACACAGAAGTATGTTCTTTCATGGACCTTGTCACCGAGGTCATTATTGATGATACAAGCCCAATGATAAATATTGAAGATCTCATGGAGGAAGCTTTATTGAACCATGATGACATTGTGGTGGATGGCTTAATTGATAGTACCAATGCTCTACAAGGCATGGGTTCTTATGCATATGGTCCTCGAAATCTATCCTTGAACTTGGAGAATCGAAAAACTCCTCCGACAAAGCCTTCAATTGAAGAGCCACCTACATTGGAGTTTAAGCCACTTCCACCACACCTCAGGTATGAATATCTTGGTCCCTCTCGTAGTTTACCTATTATACTTTCATCTTGCCTAACCCAATTGCAGGTAGACTCTAATCTAAAAGTGCTAAAGAGGAGGAAGAAGGCCATAGGATTGACACTTGCTGACTTTCGGGGAATAAGCCCCGCATTTTGTATGCACAAAATCATTCTTGAGGATGGAGCAAAGCCTTCCGTAGAAAACCAACAGAGGCTCAATGAAGCAATGCAAGAAGTGGTGAAGAAAGAAATAATCAAGTGGCTTGATGCAGGGGTCATCTACCCAATCTCGGATAGTGCTTGGACTTCTCTGGTCCAATGTGTTCCAAAAAAGGGTGGCATGACAGTGGTCCAAAATGACAAATATGAACTTAATCCAACAAGGACGGTCACAGGTTGGCGGGTATGCATGGATTACTGCAAATTAAACAAAGTGACTTGCAAGGATCATTTCCCCTTGCCTTTCTTGGACCAAATGCTTTACAAGCTTGCGGGTAGAGCTTTCTATTGCTTCTTGGACGGGTATTCAGGCTATAACCAAATCTTGATTTCCCCGGAGGACCAAGAAAATACAACTTTCACATGTCCGTATGGTACATTTGCCTTCTCTAGGATGCCTTTTGGACTTTGCAATGCACCCGCTACATTTCAGCGGTGCATGATGGTAATGTTTACTGATATGGTTGAAGACTTCCTCGAGGTATTTATGGATGATTTCAGCATGGTTGGGGACTCTTTTGATGAATGTTTGAGCAATCTTGACAAAGTCCTCGCTCGGGTTGAAGAGACTAACCTAGTGCTAAACTGGGAAAATGCCATTTTATGGTGGAATAAGGGATAGTGTTGGGCCACAAAATCTCGAGGAATGGAATTGAAGTAGACAAGGCGAATATTGAAGTGATTTCTAAATTGCCACCTCCAACTTCGGTAAATGGAGTCCGGAGCTTTCTTGGGCATGCCGGATTCTACCGGCGTTTCATTAAGGACTCGAAGGTGATCAATCCTCTTTGAAAATTGTTAGAGAAAGATGCCAAGTTCAACATTGATGAGAATCGCATGAGTGCATTTGAATTATTGAAGCACAAGTTAAACACCACGCCAATTATCATCGTGTCGGATTGGAGCTCTCCCTTCGAGCTAATGTGTGGCTCTAGTGATGTGGTTGTGGGGGCAGTTTTGGGCCAAAGGGTGAACAAGATCTTTCAACCCATCTATTATGATAGAAAAACAATTAACTCGGCCTAAATGAACTACACCATCACCGAGAAGGAGTTATTGGCAATAGTCTTTGCAATAGAGAAATTTCGTCCTTATCTTATGGGTGTCAAGGTCATAGTTCACACCGACCATGCGGCACTCCGGTATCTCATGACGAAAAAGGACTCCAAGGAGAGACTCATGCGGTGGGTGTTGTTGCTTCAACAGTTCGACTTGGAGATAATTGATAGAAAGGGGAGTGAGAACCAAGTTGCCGACCATCTCTCCCGATTGGAGGAGCAAGGTGGACCTAGGGATGGGCTTGAAATTGATGATAGCCTCTCGTATGAACAACTACTTTTTGTGTCAATGCAAGAAATGCCATGGTTCGCGGACACTGCCAACTATATTATCACCAGTGTTGTTCCTCTTGAGCTCTCTTCCAACCAAAGGAAGAAACTTAGGAGGGATAGTATGGATATTTATTGGGATGAACCGTACTTATTCAAGATTTGCAATGACGGTGTCATCCGGCGATGTGTGCCCGAAGAAGAGAAAAGGACGATTCTTGAGTCATGCCACTCCTCACCTTATGGTAGTCATCATGGAGGGGCAAGGACCGCTTCAAAGGTGTTAGTGACTTAGTCAAGAGATGTGACGAATGTCAGAGAGCAGGGGGAATTTTGAAGAAAAATGAGATGCCTCTCAATACCATTCTTAAAGTGGATATTTTTTATGTATGGGGTATTGATTGTATGGGCCCGTTTGTTAGCTCTTGTAGGAACACATACATTCTCGTGACGGTTGACTATGTTTCTTAATTGGTTGAAGCCGTGGCTCTTGTTGCGCCAACTTTTCTCCCCTAAGGCACTCCTTTCGGGGCCCGGTTCTAAAAGGTTTTAAGATATTGGTTGAGACAACTCGTTCCTTTTGGGAAAGGGGGTTTGCATTTTGAAGAGTCGCCACCTAAAGATTTTAAGGTGCGTTAGGTCACCTAGGGGTTTCATTTATAACTACGTTTGATAACTAGAGATAGGGTAAGGACTTGAAATAATCCTAAGGGAAAGGTGTTAGGCACCCCTCAGGATCCATAAGTGTGGTTCACGGCCAAACATTTTTTTATGAATTTGTAAAATTTAACAGATAAACAAGTATGGCTCAAATAATAGGGGATTTAAGTCTAAGTACACAAATATTTGAAAATAGTTAATGAAAAGCTATATTTTGAAAGGAATTACAAACTAAGCATGTTTGTGAAAGTGAAGGGGTATCCTAGGTTTGCTTATAATATGGATCACATCGATACAATACCCGGTATGACACTCCTCGAAGAGGGGCTACACGTGGTATTAGCGCACCGATCATCATGCCCATATCTACCCTTTCCCACCACGTGAAATTAACTAAAGTGAGTGTTGGTCTTGACCTCTATTATATGTTGTTACCCGTCCCTTCCTATTAGTCCCGGAGGAATTTAGGACTTTTATCCTATGAAGGAGGTGCTAGGCATACCCTCAAGTTTTAAAGGTGAAAATACTAAGGTGACATATAAGAAAAACAAATAGGACTTCAATTAAGGGGAGCATGGAAGACAAATAAAAGGCTCAGGTATAACTCCACACACAGTACACGTAGACAGCATGACTCATACACAATTAAGGTCCGAATTCAGATTTTGATCCTAAGCATGGTATCTAAGTGATAACACAAAGACAGATTTATTGCATAACTCGGAGAGAAAGTCCTAATCAGGCTTGCCTATGGGTTTTAAACATACTAACAGTTGAGCACTAACCACAAAAAGATAGTTCTGGTTTTATTTCCTTGTGGTTGATTACCTAAGGCTTGCCTAGCGTGCAACAACTATTCAGAGTTGATAATAGCTTCAGGTCATTATACTTAATAAAATGTTGTTCTAAGTGTTGAAAATGTTCACAGACTAGTTACTAGTTTGTTAGAACAGGAAGACTATCTTATACATCTGTATTTAAACTAAGTGTAATTAAATGAGTACGATCCTATAACATGATGTCTAATGCAGAATGGTGCACATGCAGCCGCTAAAACAAGACCTCTAAATGCACATGGAATCATAGCATTATGCACAGTTTCAGGAATAGCATAGGTGACAGGTTGGAGTATGCATAAACAATCAGAGATCCTAAGGGGTTTAGGAATTGGGGAATACAATGGGGTATATGATTAGACCATCTTAACAGTATCAAACAGTTAAGACTCTAATCAGAATAATGTACCAAACACAGACATGGGGGATTCATATAAGAAACATGTATTAAGTATACAGAGACATGTTGGTCATGACAAACAAAGCATAACTTAACATGTATATGGGCTTCAAGATCTTAATTACATGTTGAACAACAAAGTAATAAATGAAAGCAAATTAGAAACATAATGAATTGCAACAGTAGTAAAAACATATTGGTTGGAGAACTGAAATCTGAATTAGGACATACCAGTAAGGTGAAGAAAGCAGTAACACAAAGCAAAAGATAGGAGATGCACAGTAGTTAGCCATGGATTGTAGCCGGCTAACTTAGAGTAGTAGCAAGTAGCATAGAGAGAGTAGCAAGTTTTAGTTGTGAGAGAGAGAGTTGAACAGATTAGTTTCATTTGTTTAAAATGAGAGACGACCATACATATATATAGTTTTGTGAAAGCTGGGTTGAAATAAGGTAAAAATCAGAATCAATTAACAATTATGGAACTTAGTATCAATTAGAGTGAAATTAGCCCAAGTACTCCCATAATTAAGGGAGTTATTCAAACGGTGAGTACGAATAAGGAAAGGGACCATATATAGACTAAAGGGAACTTTCAAATAGTGTGAAATCAACATGAGTATCCCTTGATTGAAGGGGTTAAATTCAAACGGCTAATAGGAAAATAACAATTAAGGAAAGTTCCCATGCATATACCATATAAGGAAACAATTTCAACCCAATACAAGTATGCAATTGAGACTAGGTTTATCAGATTTTAATTAAGGAAATAGTGATCGATCAATACTAAATCAACCATGTAGCAAGGTAAGAAATAAGTCAAAGGTTGGAAGTTAGTAAGAATGGTCCATAAGAAATTTGTATGGTTTTTCAAATCTCAATGAATCAGGAATTCAAATAATAGATCAGGAACCCTAACGAAGTAAAATTACAGAGAATCAGAGATTCGAACAGGAATAACATCAATTAGGCAAATAATAGGCAAGCAAAATCATAGCAAGGTGAAGAACCACATAGAATCAGGGATTCGATGCTAGCACACATTAAACGAATAGGGAGAATTAAAGAGGCAAAAACCCTAATGACTATAGTAGAAAAATCACATAGGTTTAGAGACAAAGCAGTAACACTAAAGGGATTAAACGGAATGAACACAATATAAGCAGAAGAAAACAAAATCAGGAACCCTAATGAGCAAAAGTAGGGTAAAATCAAAGGAGACTTAAAAGGTTTTTGAGAAACAATAGTTCATACGAATAAATCGTTGAAACATAGAAAGAATCACAAAATGATACTAAAAGCGGAAGAAAACATCATTTTGAAAGAGGGATTATGAAACCCTAATTTTGATACGAAGAAATTTTAGAAATAGGAATATTTTTGAAGGAGAACATGTAAAAGTTTCATAATATACACAGATCTAAGACAATCTAAAAGAAAATCAGAAAATCTTGATAGTTAGGGTTTCAGAGAACCCAAAAAAGATAAGAAAACCCTTTAAATGTTACCGTCTTTAGCCGGAAAAGTCATAGATCTTACTCGAACGGCCGGAGGTGGCCGAAAAATGGCATGAAGGGCCATGGGTAGGAGTTGAACCGCTCCAGGTTGACCTGAGGACCTTAGGGTAGTATCAAACCGGCGTGGGGTGAAGCAGAGGCTAGTGGATGGTGAGAGGACATAGCTTCCGGTGAGGGGGGTGGCCGGAGAAGGAGGACAGAGTCCATCGGAGAGGAGGGAGACGAGAAGGTTCTAGAGAGAACCAGAGATAGAGAGAGAGTGAGGTAGAGAGATGATTGAACATTGAGTGAATGAAGGGAAGGGGGGGGGGGGGTAGTCGTTAGGTCTTAATTTGGTAAGAGTGAATTTGGGTCGTTGATCTAATTTGATCAACGGTCCAGATTACACACATGATTGGGTCGGGTAGGCTTAGAGATTGGGCTTGGGTCATCTTGGGCTAAATTAAATGGGCTAGGACCAGCTTTGATTTAGGCTATATTTTAAAAAAAATTAGCTACTTGTTAAATACCCAAAATAGGTAAGTAATTAATAAAAAATAGCTAATAATTACATAAAATGAAATTAAGACTAAATAGGTGAAATTAAGGTAAATAACTAGTGTTTAAAATATAAAATGACTGATTATTGAATTCAAATAGCATAAAATGTACAATTAGGCTATAATTGCAAAATTATTGTAATTATAGCCAAATAATATCAAATTGGCTAATTTGTGAAATAACTAAATCCTAATAGGATTAACAATGATATATCGAGCTAAAAACTATTTTAAAATTATGTGTAATGCAATTTGTGAATAATTATTGGATGTAAAGTACATAATAAATTAGAAAAATAAATTGATAAAAATATGGAAAGTTATGAAAAATACCAATTATCATATAAAGTGATTTTTAAGGTATATATGCAAATTTTAAAATAATTTGAGGAAAAATTGGGTGTCAAAAGTTGCCCCTCTTTACCCGAGAAGGATGAAAGAGTTGTCGGGTAAAGATATGATGGTCAATTTTGACCGAGTTAAATGGTTTGAAGAGGTTTAGGCTGCACCTTGGTTTCTGAGTTGCCTACATATCCCTGGTTTTAAAGGAATCGGGCCGTATGTAGTTCAGGAGTCATCGTCGAAGTATACCGATGAAGTTTCACAAGAACGGACGCAACCTATGGGGTTGGGTGAACAAACGACTTACATGGTAGTTAGGAGAACTGGAGCGGGACCGCTCCTGCCAGGTTTACCGTTGCTCACCGAATCACCTGTGAATAAACAATACAAGCATATATTACGTAATTTAAACATGATGTAGATTCCCATCGGACCATGAATGATGTCTTTGGAAATTTAAGGATGAAGTCCTCAGACCATGATGTATTGGGCCATGGATTGCTTGATGCACGATTCGCAGACCATGAAATGATGTTCTCGTACCATGAGGATGGTGCCTCCGAACCATGACTCCTTTGAATAATTATATGCAAAATATTGAAAGAGATCCTTAGGTCATGGCATGGTGTTCTCGAGCGATGAAGATGGTGCCTCCGAACGATGACACCTTTGGATAAGTTGGCGATATTTCAGCCCATGAAAATGCAGTAGCATGATGCTGACAAGACAGAGCTTAGTCTTGTGTATTGAAGGGAAAAGCTTAGCCCGTAGAAAAAGCGAAATAAATAGTGCTTGAGATAGCATTTAGTTTCGACGAAAAGTAAATTGGAGGCAGAGCTTAGCCTCGTAAGGCAAAATGGTAGCCTTATGCAAGTGGATGGCGGAATAGTAGCCTTATGCAATGCAGATGGAGATAGTGCTTAGTCTCGGAAGGCAGAAAGGTAGCCTTATGCAAAATGTAGATGGAGGTAGAGCTTAACCTCAGAAGGCAGAATAGTAGCCTTATGCAATGCAGATGGAGATAGTGCTTAGTCTCGGAAGGCAGAAAGGTAGCCTTATGCAAAATGTAGATGGAGGTAGAGCTTAACCTCAGAAGGCAGAATAGTAGCCTTATGCAAGTGGAAGGCAGAATAGAAGCCTTATGCAAAAAATACGGATGGAAGTAGAGCTTAACCTCGGAAGGCAGAACAGTAGCCTTATGCAAGTGGAAGGCAGAGCAGTAGCCTTATGCAAATGGAAGATAGAATAGTAGCCTTATGCAAAAATGCAGATGGAGGTAAAGCTTAACCTCGGAAGGCAGAACGGTAGCGTTATGCAAAATGCAGATGGAGGTAGAGCTTAACCTAGGAAGGCAGAAAGGTAGCCTCATGCAAGATGGAATAAATGACAATGAAATTTCTTAGTTGATAACAGATTGCAATGTGGTCATCATTGGGAGCATCGTGATAGTGAAGCATCATTTGTGTTGATAATGGATTTCGGTGTGTGCGACAGGTTTGGAGAATCGTGTCTTTGAACAATAAATGTCCTTCGGGTGGATAGTGTTTTCGGTATTTTGTGATCTTAGTGCCTGCATCCAAAGAAAAATCGTGATCTCTGTAGGGGGAAGGTTAGCTCGTATCTCCGCTGACTTTGCTTGACTTGTTCGGCTTGATCTGATGATATTGTCTGTATCATTGGGGGTAGCGTTGCTAAACAAAGTTGTTTTCAAGAACAAATATGCATGATTTTGTAAAAAATACAGTATAAATATATAATGTAGAATATCTTTTAGATGAACCGAAGACCGTGACGCGGTTCAAGACATTGCAACCTCTATTGCTACGGAATTTTGAGGGTCCTCATCAAAATTCTGCCCCAGTTTGATGGATTGATGTTTCTGACTACTGCTTGTGCATCGATCGGCTGAACTTACTTCAAAATTTGAGGGTCCTCCTCATAATTCTTCCCCAATTTCCAATTGCGGGGAAAATGAATATTTTATTGAATTGTTACCGAACCCATAGCACTGCATACGTATCCCCTCTTAAACGGGAATCAGGTAAGGCGTAGTCAATTTACTTCAAGCATAAAGATTACACATAATAGCGCTTGACTGCATCTGAATTCATTGGCTTTGGCCAGATTTCTCCGTCCACTTCTACAAGTATGAGAGCTCCTCCTGTCAGCACTCGGTTAACCATGTATTGGCCTTGACTAGTTGGGAGAGAACTTCCTTGATAATCTCATCAGGTATGTCAGCTTCCTCTGAATCAATGTCTTTTTGTTACAACTAACTTCTGCCGCGAGGTGAATTTAAGTGACTGAATGTATTTGTTTAACTTCTGAATAGATATTTCAAGAACTTATAGTTCTGAGTAGCAAAATCAAAGACTGAATGTATGATAAGTTTAAGTGACTGAACTTGGTTGACATAATACAACTAACTTCTGACGCGAGGTGAATTTATCTGACTGAATGTATTTGTTTAACTTCTAAATAGATATTTCAAGAACTTATAGTTCTGAGTAGCAAAATCAAAGTTAGGTCTCCCTAACCAGGTTTTGATTTCTTTAAGGTTTCAAGCTAACACGAATTAAAGTTTGAGTTTGGGTTAAACGGCTAGAAGGACTCTCGTTTGGTTTGCTACTCCAAAGAAGGTTAGTGAGCCTTGAAATCTCTTCTCTTTCAAACCATCTAATTAAAATCGTGATTATTCTGTTGTTTTCTATTATTTATGATAAGTTTAGTAAGTTGTCTTTATGTGTTTGTCATTAGTTCATGATTGAATATCAAACTTTAGAGTTATATGCTTCTTTATCAATCTGAAATCAGAATCATGTACTAATCAAACGTGCTGCTTGCCCTGCATATCCTACTGCTCCTTTGCCTGTTTCTAAGGTGACATCTTTTGCTTCTGTAGCTTTCTTCCCTATATAGCTTGCTGCATTCATACTCAGTCATGCTGCATTGTCCTAGGCTTCCTCTGTGTTTTTTAGGGTGTAATCTATAACCTGCTGTGCTGATTGAACTGCATTTTGTCCTACGCTTGAAATGGAATCTTTAGTTGTATAGTAAGCATGTTGACCCTTCTCAAGAGATGTGTCTTTAGCCTTTCCTGCCTTTTGCAAGGTATAGTCTTTAGCTTGTTGAGCATATTGAGCTGGAGTGTGTCCTTTTGCAAGCTTTTCTCGGAAGAGCTGTGTCACGCCCCAAACCTGGGGGGCGAGACGGGCATCCGGTACCTTACCCAACCGAGTACCAACGTAGCGTATCTTTCTTATTACATTATTACATACACATGACATACAGACCTAATAGGCCAACACAATCCTTTATAAACTCAAAACATAGGCCAGCCAGGCCGTACAATCCTTTATGTACACGACGTATGTCTACAAGCCTCTAAGAGTACATAAATATCATAAAGGTCGGGACAGAGTCCCGCCTTACCAAACAATATGTGT
>ML260715.1:144441-167066 GCA_005239495.1 Nicotiana undulata | reverse complement strand
ACCCGCGATACTCTTCCCGCGCCTGCGACATCGCAGGTGCGGACCTCCATCCTCCCTTGCGACGTCTTTTGCACCTGCGGCCTCTTTATCGCAACAGCGGGCCTGCAGGGGTGACATATTGACCGCACCAACGGTTCTTCACTTAAAACCCAGAGCCCGCGCCAACGACCCTATCCCCCGCACCTACGATCTCGCAGGTGCGATCTTCATTCCGCCCCAGCGACCAAAGCTCGCACCTGCGCCATCCTTCTCGCGCCTGCGGCCCAAGCATCGCAGGTGCGATCGCACCAGCAACAACAACTTCAGCTGCATATTTGGGTTCCAACTTTCCGTTTAACACCCGAATTCAAGCCCGAGCCCCTCGGGACCCCAACCAAACATACCAACATATCAAACATGGTTATTCAAACTTTGTCGAGCCATTAAAACACCAAAAACAACATCAAAACCATTAATTCTCATCCAATTCAAGCCTATGATTTCCAAAAACTTCCGAAACACGCATTTGATCAAAAACCCAACCAAACCATCTCCGAATAACCTGAAATTTTGCAGGCAAGTCCAAAATGACATAACGAGGCTACAGAAACTCTCGGAATCCCATTCCGACCCTCATATCAAAATCTCTCCTATCAACCGGAATCCGCCAAAATACTAACTTCGCCAATTCAAGCCTAATTCTACACCGGGCATCCTAAAAATATTCTGAACACACTCCTCAGTCCCAATTCACCTAAGGAAGCGATCCGAACCATAAAACCCGCATTTCGAGGTCGTTTACGAATAAGTCAACTCCGGGTTGACTTTTCCAACTCTAAAGCTCTTGTTAGAGACTAAGTGTCTCAATCCACTCTATTTTCACTCCGAACCTGAACCAACCAACCCCAACACTTCACGAACAGTCTAACCGAGCTACTACAAGACAGAAATAAGGGAATAGATACGTATACCGCGTAATGACGGACCGAGTCGTTACAATGGCCTCGTGGTTCGAATCCTTGGTGGTATGCTAAAACCTGACGCTAGGTTCCTCGACCGGAATCAATGCTTTGGACCCATACACCAAAGAAAATGGGGTTTCCCCCGTGCTCGACTTCGACGTCGTTCGATAGTCCCATAGCACCTCGAGTAAGACTTCTCTCCATTTCCCTGTAGCATCATCCAACCTATTTTTCAAGTTTTGAATGATAGTTTTGTTTGTGGACTCGGCCTAGCCATTTGCGCTTAGGTGATAGGACGTCGATAGAATCCTTTTAATTTTATGGTCCTCGAGGAATTCTGTCACTTTGCTGTCGATGAATTGCTTCCCATTATCGCATACTATTTCGGTGGGTATCCCAAACAGACACACGATGTGGTCCCATATGAAGTCAATGACCTCTTTTTCTCTTATTTTCTCGAAGGTCTACACTTCTACCCATTTTGAAAAGTAGTCAGTCATACACAAAATAAATTTAGCTTTACCTGGAGCCGTTGGTAGCGGGACGACGATGTCCATCCCCCATATCATGAATAGCCACGGGGATAGGACCGAATGGAGTTGTTCACCTGGATGATGGATCATCGGTGCGATCCTTTGGCATTTATCACATTTTCGAATGAACTCCTTAGTATCCTTTCCCATGTTATCCTCGTAATACCCTGCTCTGATCACCTTTCGAACCAAAGAGTCGGCACCACAATCGTTTCCACAAGTGCCTTCGTGGATTTCTCATAGTACATAATTAGTATCCCCCGGTCCCAAGCATACTGCCAGTGGTCCGTCAAAGGTTCTTCTATATAATGTTCCATTTTCATCGAGTGAGAATCGATTGCTTTGGCTCGTAGGGCTCTCGATTATTTTGGGTCTGAGAGGAGCTTCCCGTGCTTCAAATATTGGACGTACTTATTCCTCCAATGCCATGTCAAACTTGTTGAATTAATTTCCGCATGGCCTTCTTCGGCCACCGACCCCGACAATTGTACGACAACCCCCGGGACAATATCATCTTCTTCAACTGATGACCGCAAATTTTCAATTGCATCAACCTAACTATTCTGTTCTCGAGGTACATGGTCCAGTGTCCATTCCTTTAAGCGATTCAATGTCACTTGAAGTTTGTCTAAGTACCTTTGCATTCTATCTTCTCGAACCTCGAAGCTCCCATTTACTTGGTTTACTACCAAAAGAGAGTCATACCTGGCCTCGATGACCTCTGCTCCCATGACCTTGGCTAGTTCGAGACCTGCAATCATGGCCTCATACTCGGCCTCATTCTAAGTCAATTTGGAAGTTTTGATAGATTGCCTAATGATACTGCCCGTAGGCGTTTTTAAAATAATACCGAGCCTGAACCCTTTCACATTTGAGGAACCGTATGTGAAGAGGGTCCATACCCCCTATGTACTCATTTTTAGCAAGAGTTCCTTCTCTACTTCGGGTACGAGGGCAGGCAAAAAATCAGCCTCGAAGTCTGCCAAAATTTGAGACTTGATAGCCGTTCGGGGTTGATATTCGATATCATACCCTCCAAGTTCGATAGCCCATTTGGCCAATCGGCCCGATAATTCGGGCTTATGCAAGATATTTAGAAGTGGGTACGTAGTCAATACACACATAGGATGACATTGAAAATATGGTTTTAATTTGCTGAATGCGCTTATTAATGCAAGAGCGAACTTTTCTAAATGCGGGTACCTGTTTTCAGCATCTCTTAGGGTCCGACTTACATAATAAACAGGAAATTGCGTACCTTGTTATTCTCGAACCACCACGCCACTTACCGCCACCTCGGACATGGCTAAGTACAAGTAAAGCTTTTCATCCTACTTCGGAGTATGAAGTAAGAGTGGGATCGAGAGATACCGTTTTAATTATTCTAAGGCTCGTCGACATTCCGGAGTCCATGTGAAGTCCTTTTTCTTCTTGAGTAGGGAAAAGAAATGATGACTCTGATCCGATGATCTCGAGATAAACTGGCCTAGGGCAGCTATCCGTCTGGTTAACCATTGCACGACTTTCACATTGTTTACGACGGTGATTTCCTCGATGACTTTTATTTTGTCGGGGTTGATCTCGATCCCCCTTTCGACACCATGAATCCTAAGAACTTGCCCGATCCAACTCCAAAAATTCATTTCTCAGGGTTAAGATTCATGTTGTGTTTTCTAGGGTATCGAACGTTGCCTGCAAATGAGTCAAATGGTCTCTCCGCGCAGGGACTTAACTAGCATGTCATCAATATAAACTTCCATAGATTTTCCTATTTGATGTTTGAACATTTTATTAACTAAGCGTTGGTATGTCGCCCTGCATTTTTTAGCCCGAAGGGCATTACATTATAACAACATATACAAAACTTCGTGATAAACGAAGTCTTTTCCTGGTCCTCAGGGTTCATTCGAATTTGATTGTACACGGAGTAGGCATCGATAAAAGTAAGGATCTCGTGGCCGACCGTGGCATCGATCAATTGATCGATGTTGGGCAATGGGAAAGAGTCTTTATGGTATGCCTTGTTCAAATCTTTGTAGTCTATACACATTCTAAGTTTGTTTCCCTTTTTAGGGACTACTAATACATTAGCTATTCCCTCGTGATATTTCACTTCCTTAATGGACCCTATCTTGAGAAGTTTGGTTACCTCGTCTTTGATAAATGTGTGCTTTACCTCGGACTGAGGCCTCCTCTTTTGCTTCACCGGTTTAAATCTGAGATCGACACTTAGTTGATGTGTGGTTATATATGGTGGGATCCCTGTCATATCTAAGTGGGACCAAGAAAATCAATCAATGTTATCGATAAGGAATTAAATGAGTTTTTTCATTATTTCGGGGGTTAATATCGTCCCTAGGTATACCTTTCGTTCTGGCAGATTCTCGATCAATATCACCTGCTCAAGTTCCTCGATTGTGGACTTCGTCGCATCTGACTCCTCGGGGGCGACGAAAGCTCGAGGGGTAAGTAAATCTTCTTCTTCGTCATCGACCAATTGTTCCTCGATCACCTGTTTCTCGTGTTCAACCGAGGATATAGGTTGTGATTGCTATTTGGTTACTTGTTTATTCTTAATGCTCGACTTTTCCATCGTGGATGGTGTCGATACTGGTGCCAAGTCGTGGACTGAAAACCTCTCCTTAGCTACATGCTGCTCCCCATATACTGTTTTCATGCCATCTTTTGTTGGGAACTTCATCATTTGATGAAGGGTTGATGGCACTACCCTTATGCTGTGGATCCACGGCCTTCCCAACAAAGCATTATACTCATGTTACCTTCGATGACATGAAACTTTGTGTCCTCTATGGTTCTGCCCACGTTTACTGGGAGGATGATTTCCCCTTTCGTTGTTTCACTTGCCATGTTGAAGCCATTCAAGACTCGAGATGCTGGTATGATTTGGTCAAGCAGCCCCAGCTACTCCACGACCCTCGATCTGATTATAATTGCTGAGCTATCTGGATCCACGAGAACATGTTTAACTTGAACTTTATTTAAAAGAATATAAATTACCAGTGCATCGTTGTGAGGATGTGATAAGCCCTCGAGGTCTTCCTTATTGAATGTGAGGGTGTCCTCGGGCATGTAGTCCCGAGTCCGCTTTTCCCTTTTGATTGATACTTTGGTGCGTTTGAATATGGGTCCTTGTGGGACGTCGACCCCGCCGATGATCATGTGAATGACATGTCGGGGCTCCTCTGGTTCGTTCTTCCTGTTGGCATCTAATTCCCTGAAGTGGTTTTTGGCCCTGTCGTTGAGAAATTCTCGAAGATGCCCCTCGTTGAAGCTACCTCATCTCAGTTGCCTGCAATCCTCGGTCCTGTGCCCATGTGTACCGTGATATTTGCACATCAAGTTGGGATTCCTCTGAGAAGGATGAGTTTGTATGGGTTTAGTCCATCTGGTATCTCTGACTTTTCCAATGGTCGAGACGATACCCGAGGCATGGATGCTAAAGTTATATTCTGATAGTCGGGGTGCCTCTGCTAGTCCTGAGTGCATGTCGAACCCGGTCTTACTCATGAGTCCCCTAGAATTCTGACCTCGATTTGCTCTTCGATTATTCCGAGGTACGTTACGCCTAGAATTGTTCCTTCTGTCTTCGATGTACGGCTGATACCTCTCCTTATTCGGTCTCGGTTCCTTGTCTACTTCTCTCGAATATTTTGTTGCTAACCTGTTTGGATAAACTGAGCCTGATGGGGCTCCCGACTGGTCATCTTCCACTCTAATATTTGACTGGTGTCTATTATGCACATCCACCCAAGTCACATCGGGATACTTGATCAAGTTCTGCTTCAACTGCCTCGATGCTATTGAGCTCCGTTCATTTAGCCACTGAGTGAAAACTTGTACAACCCAGTCATCGGAGATTGGTGCTAACTCTATTCATTCCAACTGGAACCGGGATACAAATTCCCTCAACATCTTGTTGTCTCTTTGCTTAAATTTGAATATGCCTGACTTCCTTGTTGCAACCTTTATGGCACCATCATGTGCCTTTACAAACGAATCTGCCAACATGACAAACGAATCGATAGAGTTCAGGGGCAGGTTATGGTACCAAATCATGGCCCCTTTGGACAAAGTTGCCCCAAATTTCTTTAATAGAACAGACTCGATGTCGTCATCCTCCAAGTCATTTCCCTTTATATCACAAGTATACGTGGTGATGTGCTCGTTGGGATCGGTAGTCCCGTTGTATTTGGGGATGTCTGGCATCCGAATCTTCTTCGAATATTTGGGGAAAGGTTTTTGAACAAATTTCTTAGAGTTCAGTCCTTTCAAAACTGGAGGTGCTCCCGATATTTGGTCGACCCTCGAGTTATATGTTTCCACCTTCTTATTGTTCTCCTAAATCCTTTTCTCTCCCAACTCGATCCTCTTTCTGAGTTCTTCGAGCGTTCTCATGATAGTGGGGTCAGCTCTCGACCCATTGTTGCTCGACCTCTCCGGGACTGGTTCAGCACGCTGAGTAGTTTCTAGTCCCACTTCGCTCGGAGTATTTTGCTGACTTTGCAACTGAGCGATAACAACCTGTTGTGCTTGCAACATTTCAAAAATCACTTGTAGACTGTCTTCTCTTTCTCCTCGAACCTGAGTCCTTTGGGCATGGGGTTGGACCTCTCCGCGTACACTTCCTTCAACATCAGTGTCCAAGTCGACGTTCAAAGTAATGTGTGAACCAACGTCGACTGGGTTAAGCGGCGGCACACCGACCCCTGAAGCTGTTGCATTATTTCTCCATGGAATCCGAGGCCGTCGTTACCATTCACTGATGTGTTTGTATAAACTGAAATAGATGAGGTAACAATTAGGACTTCGAAATCGGGTTCCCTGATTTTGACTGTATACAATGGTAGAACAATTAAAAGAACATTTTGAATGATAGATTTTAGTGAGTACCTCAAGCTCAAAACACGTCACTAGAGTTTTAAGGCATGCTTCGGCATATACTATAACATCAGCCATCGTGTTTCTATTGGGCATCATTTGCGTAGGATGTCATATACATCTCCCTTGAATGATTTAATGTTTCTTTTGGGTTTGCGCCCGATAGCCTAATATTGCATGCAATGTGACTTTGATATATCATATTCGTTTGGTTTGAATACGGTTTATGCCGGGATAAGTTATGTTGGGATTAGTTATTTTGGTATTGTCTTTTATCTACAGTTTGGTATGTTATATTAAAAATGACAATTGCATAATTTCTAAGAAGAAAATATAAGTTATTCTGACATTAATTACCCCACCCTTTACAAGGTATAAGTTATCCCGATACTAATCTTAATCTCAGAATAACTTAGACCAGATTTACTAACCAAATAAAGTATTAAACATGGTATTAAATTTTTATATCAACCTTATACCTTCTTATAAACGACCCTTAGGCTACAGGTAATACTATCCATTTTTGGACCTAGATTCACACGATTTTATTCTTTAGGTCTATTTCCTTAAATTGACAACATTTCTCGTGTGTTTTTTAGATGTGAAATTTGTCTAGAGTGTTACAATTAGTTTTTTTATTTTACTTTTAAGAAGCCAATCACGTTAATCAAGCACAATTGTAATATAAATAGTTATAGTTATATATTAAATAATATATATGTATATCGTGAATAATCGTGATCACGGTATTGCAATGTAATAAGTTCAGTGTTTGTTATTCATCTTGGTTGGATGATATCAGTAAACTTATTATATTTACTTCAAGGATATTATTTCTTGCAATTAATCTGATATTCTTAATCAAACTTCGACAATAATTTTATCTTTAACGAACTTAATTAGTAGCCCCATTCATCACTTGGGAAATAAAAGGACAGATAATAAACTATGAGAAACCAACAGAAGAAGTGGATATGTTCAACAAATTTAGGGTCCACAATAACGTGGAAAGAAAAGATAAGAGATGGACATCAATCAAAAAGAAGGATGGTCGGGGTATGGTCTCGTGATCAATAAAATAGAAGGAGAATCATAAAGTTTACGGTTAAAATTTTCAATAAAAAATACTAGGACAATTTCTTTCAACTTGTCTAAATTTTAATGGACAAAGTTATTTAATATTTTTATTAGTAAGACGGTTGAAATAGTTAAACTATGTATAAACTAACCCGACAACATTAAAGGATAACCCAGTGCACAAAGCATTCCGCAGGATCCGAAAAAGGACTATATTGGCGCATTCTAAGGGTTGTAGTGTAGACATCCTGTCCTAATGTACGTATTAATGGCTATTTTCACGACTCGAAAACCTGCCCTAATGTACGTATTAATGGCTATTTTCACGACCCAAAAGCATTATCATAAAAATAAGTTAGCATTATCATATTAATGAGTACCCATTCCTCCTTGACATATTCTGTCTGCAATCATAAATTCTTAAAAGGCGTCTGTATATTCAATTTACATATCCAAAGTTAAAGTTTTAGTCCACTTATGGTCTCTTTCATCTTAAATTTATTTCTTTTATCATCTCATCTTTTATTTTGTAGGGGCAATGATTATCTCTTTTGCAGATTACCAGTCATGCACAAAAAAAACAACTTTGCCATTTTAGCTCATCAATAGCAATTCTAACTTTGATCCTTTGTCATGATTCTTGTTGTTGAGCTTGAATGTTGTAATTGTAATTGATTGGTAAACTGATATGTGAGAAATAAAGTCTGATATGATGCTCCATTATAATGCAATACACTTTGATTCAGACACTCGAATTTATATCTTTAATAGGTCAACATATTAATCTCTCTTCAGTAAATGTTCTCTCTACGGTCAAACTGGAGAAAAAATAAATATATTATACCATAATTTTCTAAAATAATTCGCAAATAAATTATACCCGATGTACAATAGCGAAGACACCTTTTAATTTAGCTAGGGGTGATACTGATTCGCAAAAAATTCTTCTTATAAACAACATACACATTGTACTCTTCTTATATATATGGGTAAATTATATTTTTCTCACCTTATACTCCTGTTGATTCTAGAGTGTTAAAGATGGGCAATGCCAATAAAGTTAAGGTGTTTCGTGTTGACACGACTTGTTTGAAAATTAATAATGGTTCAACGTTAGTTCTTCGAGATGTCAAGCATGCTCCAGACTTTTCTTTCAATTTGATCTCCGCAAGAAGATAGACGATGAATGTTACCATATTACCCTCTTTAATAGACAATGGAAGCTCACTAAGGACTCGTTAGTAGTGGCTCGAGGAATCAAGCCTGGTCATTTATATGTGACACATGGCTCTATTCTTAATGACTCCATAAATCTAGTGGAAAGTGACACTTTATCAGAATTGTAGCACAGAAGATTAAGTCATATGAGTGAGAGGAGGATTACGTGTTTGGCTAAGAAAAGTTTTTCTGGAGTGAAACAAGAAAAGCTGAAAAGGTGTATCCATTGTTTAGCTAGCAAACAGAAAAGAGTTTCATTACATATCCATCCTCCTGTCACGACCCGAAATTCCCACCATCGGGACAGTGATGGCATCTAACGTTGAACCCACTAGACAAGCCAACGTGTTTAATCATATTTACTAAAAACCATTAATATTAAATAATAACGGGTAAAAGTCAACCTTCCATAAATAACAACTTAAAAATAAGAACAGAAGAAGGGATTACATAACTAAATCCACAACTTAACAAAATACTTAATTTAGCCAACCCGGATCTTTGGAGTCACAACTCACGGACTGTCTAGGAATTGTACACAAAATAGTTTGAAAGAAATTATAAATATATTTCTGAAGTACAAAAAACAGAAATGAGACTGAATAAAGAAGGGGACGCCAAGGCTAGAGGACGCCTGCAGGTCTACCTCAGTGTCTCTGGTGGACTGAAGGATACTCCTGGACTGAGCTGTGCAAAGTCTATCCTGAATGATCTTCACCTTATCCAAGGCATCCTGAACTAACTCTGAACCCAACAATCTAGCCTCTCCCGGCTCGAACCACCCAACTAGCGACCAACACCGCCTACCATACAACGCCTCATAAGGAGCCATCTGAATGCTCTACTGGTAGCTATTGTTGTCGGCAAACTCAGCTAAAGGCAAACACTGGTCCCATAAACCTCCAAAGTAAATGACACATGCTCGCAATATATCCTCCAAGATCTGAATGGTACGCTCAACCCGTGTGCCCAACTCACGCTGAAATACTCTCCAGAAATGGGAGGTAAACTGAGTACCTCTGTCAGAAATAATAGACACGGGCACACCGTGCAATCGAACAATCTCCCTAATGTAGATCATTGTCAACTTCTCCGAAGAATACGAATTTGATACAGGAATGAAGTGTGCTGACTTGGTCCGCCTATCTACAATGACCCACACCGCATCAAACATCCTCTGAGTCCGTGGGAGACCAACTATGAAATCCATGGTAACCCGCTCCCACTTCCACTCGGGAAGCTCAAAATCTGCTGCATCAAACCACCGGGTTTCTGGTGCTCGTACTTAACCTGCTGACAGTTCAAGCACTGAGCTACATATGCCACAATGTCTTTCTTCATCCTCCGCCACCAATAATGCTGCCACAAATCCTGGTACATCTTTGCAGCACCCAGATGAATGGAATATCGGGAACTATGGGCCTCATGCAATATCAACTCACAAATACCATCAACAACAGGCACACAAATACGACCATGCATCCTCAAGACTCCATCATCATCCATTGTAACCTTCTTGGCACCTCTGTGCCGGACCGTATCTCTAAAAACACATAAATGATGATCATCATACTGCCGGTATCGAATACGATCAAACAATGAAGAACGGGCCACAGTATAGGCAAAAACACTTCCAGTCTCTGAAACATCCAATCTCATGAATCGATTGGCCAAGGCCTGAACATCTAAAGCAAGCGGTCGCTCCCCGACCAGTATATAAGCAAGACTACCCATGCTGGCTGACTTCCGGCTCAAAGCATCGGCCACCAACTTGGCCTTTCCCGGATGATAAAGAATGGTAATGTCATAATCTTTCAACAACTCTAACCATCTTCTCTGCCTCATATTCAATTCTTTCTGCTTGAACAGATACTGCAAACTCTTATGGTCCGTGAACACCTCACACGACACACCATACAAATAATGCCTCCAAATCTTCAACGCATGAGCAATGGCTGCTAACTCCTAATCGTGAACTGGATAGTTCTTCTCATGAATCTTCAACTGACGAGAAGCATAGTCTATAACCTTGCCATCCTGCATCAACACTGCACCAAGTCCAACCCGTGAAGCATCACAATACATGGTATATGACCCTGAACATGTGGGCAAAACTAACACCGGTGCCGTGGTCAAGGCTGTCTTGAGCTTCTAAAAGCTTGCCTCACACTCGTCTGACCACCTGAACTGGGCACCCTTCTTAGTCAACCTGGCCATCGGGGCTGCAATAGATGAAAAGCCCTCCACAAACCGACGATAATAACCCGCTAAGCCCAAGAAGCTCTGAATCTATGTAGCTGAGGTGGGTCTAGGCCAATCTCTGACTGCTGAAATCTTCTTAGGATCCACCTGAATACCCTCTGCCGACACCACATGACCCAAAAATGCTATCGAACTCAACCAGAACTCACACTTAGAAAATTTGGCATACAACTGTCTATTCTTCAAAGTCTGGAGGATGACTCGAAGGTGCTGCTCATGCTCCTCTCGGCTGCAAGAGTATATCAATATATCATCAATGAAAACAATAACAAACGAGTCCAAATAGGTCCTGAACACTCGTTTCATCAACTCCATAAAAGCAGTTAGGGCATTTGTCAACCCAAATGACATCACCAAGAACTCATAATGCCCATACCGAGTGCGGAAAGCTGTCTTAGGGACATCAGATGCCTTAATACTCAACTGATGGTAGCCAGATCTGAAATCAATCTTGGAAAACACTGCAGCGCCCTAAAGCTAGTCGAATAAATCATCAATCCTCGACAAAGGATACTTGTTCTTGACAGTAACCTTGTTCAATTGCCGGTAGTCAATACACATTCTCATTGATCCATCTTTCTTGTTAACAAACAACACTGGGTCACCCCAAGGGGAAACACTAGTCCTAACTTATCAAGAAAGTCCTGTATCTGACCCTTCAACTCCTTCAACTCTGGCGAGACCATACGGTATGGCGGGGTAGAAATACGCTGAGTGCCCGGAGCCAAATCAATGCAAAAGTCATTATCCTTGTCGGGTGGTATACCCGACAGGTCAGCAGGGAATACCTCTGGAAACTCACGAACAATGGGCACAGACTCCATAGAAGGAACCTCGGCACTAGAATCACGAACATAAGCCAAATAAGCCAAACAACCCTTCTCGACCATGCGCCGAGCCTTCATATATGAAATGACACTGCCCGAAGAATGACCAGAAGTCCTCCTCCACTCCAATTGGGGTGCTCCCAGTAAGGCCAAGGTCACGGTCTTGTCATGATATTCTAGAATAGCATGATAGGGAGATAACCAATTCATCCCCAAAATGACATCAAAATCGACCATATCAAGAAGTAAAAGGTCTACACGGGTCTCAAGACCACCAATGAACACTATACATGACCGGTAGACTCGATCTACCACCATAGAATCACCCACAGGTGTAGACACATATACACGAGTACTCAGGGAATCACGGGGCATAATCAGATAAGGAGCAAAATATGAGGACACGTAGGAAAATGTAGACCCCGGATCAAACAAAACCGAAGCATCTCTGCTGCAAACCGAAATCATACCTGTAATAACTGTATCAGAGGCCTCAACCTCAGGCCTGGCAAGAATAATATAGCATCCGGGTGGAGCCCACCAATCTGAACATCCTTGGGTTGACCTAGTGCGGGCTCACCTCTACCTCTCATAGCATGTCCTCCACCTCTAACTGTCTGACCTCTACCTCTGGCACCTCGACCTCCACCCCTAGTTGGCTGAGGGGGTGGAGGTGCACCTGGTGCGGGAATCATAGCACGGGAACCCGGATGCTGAGAACTACTAGAAGCTCGGGGGGAATACCTACCAATGTGACGTGGAACACCACAAGAGTAACAAGACCTCTGTTGTTGAGACTGCTGGCCTTGAAACTGTCCCTGTCGACCAGAATAACCACCCTGGAAGCTCTGAAGTGGCGGTGCACTGATAGAAACTGGTGGTGCACTGATAGAAGCTGGTTGTGCACTACGGGATACCTGAAGTGCCGACTGGTATGGTTTAGGAGGATGACCTCCGCCAAAAGAATCCCTGCCTCCAGATGAGGCACCACTGAATCGGCCGAAATGACGAGGTCTCTTGTCAGACCCCTGACCACTGCCCTATGACAAGACCATCTCAATACGCCTGGCCACATTGGCCGCCTCCTGGAATGAAATATCGGTACCTGACTCTCTGTCCATCGAGAGTCTAATAGGCTGAGCTAGCTTCTCAATAAACCTCCTCACCCTCTCTCGATCGGTGGGGAGTATCATGATAGCATGTCAGGCCAAAGTGATGAACCTGGTCTCATACTGTGTAACAATCATAGATCCCTGCTGGAGGCGCTCAAACTGCCTCCGAAGATTCTCCCTCTGAGTAACCTGTAGAAACTTCTCCAAGAACAACTCGGAGAACTGAGCCCAAGAAAACGGCGAAGATCCAACTGGCCTAGTCAAGCAAAACTCCCTCCACCAAGTCTTGGCGATACCATAAAGACGGAATATAGCAAAATCAACCCCATTGATCTATACGATCTCCATGTTCCGAAGAACCTCATAGATATTGTACAAGTAATCCTAGGGATCCTCTGATGGTGCACCAGTAAAAGTAGTAGGAAATAACTTGGTGAACCGCTCCAATCTCCACATGGCATCGACAGACATAGCTGCTCCCTCAACTGTCTGTGCCCCAATACCCGACTGAGCTGCTCTAGCTGTCTGAGGTGCTGGAGTTTGGAACTGAGAAGCTAACTGCTCTGTTGTGCGGGTAGCAGGAGTTTGGTCCCCTCCCCCATCCTGAGAGACGGCTGGTGCAGTAGGAAGTAGACCGGCCTGAGCCACGCTCTCCATAAGGCCTACTAAGCGGACCATAGCGTCCTGAAAGTACCAGGGTGGCAATGAATCCCTCTGGGACCTGAGCTGGTCCAACCGAAACTGTCTGAGCAGGAACCTCACCGGCAAAATCTACATGTGGGTCCTCTACTGGGGCTGCTGCTCTGGGTTGAGCCCTGCCCCTGCCTCGGCCTCTAGCACGGCCTCGTCCTCGTCCTCGACCCCTCGTAGGATCTGCAACTGGAGGATCAGGATGCTGATCGGTAGGTGAAGAAGCACGCGTTCCCGCCATATGCTAGAGAATGGAATAGAAACTCAATTAGCATTTAGAAGTCAAATTGCACGACAAAGAAGAATAGATGTGAAGTTATTCCTAACCTTGCTGCCTCTAGGGGATAAGTACAGACGTCTCCATACCGATCCCTCAGACTCTACCAAGTTTGTCCGTGAATTGTGAGACCTAGACAACCTAGAGCTCTGATACCAACTTGTCACGACCCAAAATTTCCACCATCGGGACCGTAATGACGTCTAACGTTGAACCCGTTAAACAAGCCAACATGTTTAATCATATTTACTAAAAACCATAAATATTAAATGATAACGGGTAAAAGTCAACCTTCCATAAATAACAGCTTAAAAATAAGAATAGAAGAAGGGATTACATAACTAAATCCACAACTTAACAAAATACTTAAATTAGCCAACCCAGGTCTTTGGAGTCACAACTCACGGACTGTCTAAGAAAAAAAATCAGAAATGAGACGTAATAAAGAAGGGCACGCCAAGGCCTGCGGACGCATGCAGGTCTACCTCAGTGTCTCCGGTGGACTGAAGGATACTCCCTCGATCATTGTCCACTGGGTCCGGTACCGTAATCTGCACAACATAAAGAGGTGCAGGTGTAGCATCAGTACAACCGACCCCATGTACTGAGTAAGTGCCGAGCCTAACCTCGGCGAAGTAGTGACGAGGCTAGGACACGACAATTAATAAACACCTGTGCAATTTGATAATATACAGAAGAAATAACGACAGGAAGTAAATGGTTTAGTAAAAAAAGGGGGAAAATATGCTGGGGAAAAGGGGCAGCAATTACTGAACTAACGGTACAAAGAAACAGATTAAATATCAAAACAACAACAGGAATTAACAACACAGAACAAACAAGTACAAGGCATCACCCTTCGTGCTTTACTCTCGTCCTCACCAAAACAAGTATACGACATCACCCTTCGTGCTTTTACTCTCATCCTCACAATGCAATAAATAAATACACGACATCACCCTTTGTGCTTTTACTCTCTTCCTCACAATAAATAAATAGAAACGACACGACATTAACCTTCGTGCTTTAAATATCAGATCATGACACAACATCACCCTTCGTGCTTTAGACTCTCATCCTCACAATGCAATAAATAAATACACGGCATCACGCTTCGTGCTTTACACTCTTCCTCACCCAAACAATATCAAGAACAACATTTTGGCAAGGAAAATCAACAACATGAATCATAAATCACAATATCCCGGCAAGGGAACAACAGAATTAGTAATACCGTCCCGGCAAGGGACACAACTATAACCAATCTCGCTCAAATGTATAAATCAACAAAATATTCCTCAACCGAACAATTAATCAACAGAGTCCATACCCAAGTATTTCCAACAATTGAATAACCTCCAACAAATGAAATCTACTTCATAACACAGTAAATACCAAAGAAAAACACATATATCATAAAAACCGACTCACGAGCATGCTTGACAACAATGCATAGGTACTCTTCACCTCACCTATACATTGAACATGGAATAAACACGTAGCACATATGACTCAACACCTATTCCCTCAAGCTAAGGTTAGGCCAAACACTTACCTCGACGCCACGAACACAAGTCAAGCCTCAACTACCGCTTTACCTCTTGATATCACCACCAACTCGCTCGTATCTAGCCACAAGTTACTTAATTATATCAATAAATGCTAAATGAATTAATTCTAATGCATGGAAATGAGTTTTCTAAAGTTTTTCCCAAAAAGTCAAAAATCGACCCCAGGCCCGCTTGGTGCAAACCCGAAATTCGGATCAAACCCGATTACTTGTTCACCCCCGAGCCCGGATATATAATTGGTTTTGGAAGCCGACCTCAATTTGAGGTCTAAATCCCCAAATTTCAATATTCTTAAGTTTTACCCAAAATTCCCAATTCCACCATGAAAATCCTAGATTATAGGATGAAATCTTGTAAAACGGAGTTAATGAGTTAGAAATCACTTACTAATATTTTGGAGAAGAAAGTGTGCTTGGAAAATCGCCTCTTATGTTTTTAGGGTTTTGAAAAATGAAAAATAACTGAAAATCCCATTTAAATATACCCCTTCAGGCCCCCACCACGGACCGCACAAAAGCGACCGCGGCTCCCCCTCAGGCCTCCACCGCGGTCCGCACTAACAAGAACGCGGCCGCGAAGGCCCTTTCGCAGACCGCACAAAGACGATCGCGGCCGCGAAGGCCCTTCCGCGAACCGCACAAAATCGACCGCGGCCGCGAAGGCCCTCCGCGGACCGCACAAAGGCGACCGCGGACTGCACTGGTGGGTTCAGAGATCTACACTTCTATGAACATGCAACAACGCTGTTTTAAGCCTAAAACATCCCGGAACCTACCCGAAACTCACCCAAGCCCTTGGAACTTCAAACTAAATGCGCACACAACCTGGAAAACATCCTACAGACTTATTCGTGTAATCAAATCACCAAAATAACATAATAAACATCGAATTAAACCTCAAAATTAATGAAATTTTTTCAAAACTTCTTTAAACATCATTTTTTGCATTTTTTATCTGAATCACGTCAAACAAAGTCCGTTTCTTGCCAAATTACAGACAACACGCATAACACATATCAAACTTGTATCGTGCTCCGAAACCAAGATACGGGCCCGATATCACAGGTTTCACATAGAATTCCATTTTCAAAAACCTTTATATTTTTCATAAAATAATTTTCTTTAAAAAATTATTTCTCGGACTTGGGACATTGGAATTCGATTCCGGGCACACGCCCAAGTCTCATATTTTTTTACGGACCCTCCGTGACCGTCAAATCATGGGTCCGACTTAGTTTACCAAAAATGTTGACCAAAGTCAATTTTCCTCAAATTTCAACACAAAAATATTATTTTCATTCGTTTTTCTCATAACAGTTTCCCGGCTACTCGCCCGGCTGCGCACGCAAATTGAGGTAAGATTGAAGGAGATTCTCATGACCTCGGAACACAAATTTAGCTAAAAATACACGGGATGACCTTTTGGGTCATCACACCTCCCTCAAGAAAGCCTTATTTATTAGAGCTAGTACACTCTGATTTGTGTGGTCCTTTCAAAGTAATGTCAAAAGGTGGTGCACTTTACTTTTTTACCTTCATTAATGATCATTCTCGTAAGCTCTAGGTGTATCCTTTGAAATCTAACGATCGAGCATTTGGCGCATTTAAGGAATTTCAGGCCATAGCTGAGAGACAGACGAGGAAGAAATTAAAATGTATTTGCACTGACAATGGTGGTGAATATTCTGGTCCCTTTGATAACTATTGTAAGGAACAAGGAATTCGTCGCTAGAAAACTCCGCCCAAGATGCCTCAATTAAATGGTTTGGCAGAGAGGATGAATAGAACTATAGTTGAAAGAGTTAGATGCCTACTTTTAGAGGCTAAAATTCAAAATACATTTTGGGCGGAAGCACTTAACATTGTTGACTACGTTATCAATTTGTCTCCTGTTGTTGCTTTGGATGGTGATGTCCCAGACAGAATTTGGTTTGCCAAAGATGTTTCTTATGATCACCTGGGAGTTTTTGGGTGTAAACCTTGTGTGCATGTTCCTAAATATGAGAGATCGTAACTAGATATCAAACTAAGCAGTGCATCTTTATCGAAAATGGCCAAGATGAGTTTGGGTATCGTTTTTATGATCCAGTTGACTATAAACTTATTAGAAATCGTGATGTAATATTCTTTGAAGATTAGACTATTGAAGACATTGACAAAGTTGAGAAGATAGATTATCAGAGTAATGAGAGCTTAGTTGAAATTGATCAAGTTTCTATTACTAAGGCACCTATTGCACATGAAGGAACCCAAGACAATAATGAAGATAGTGATCAAGATCAAAATGATCATCATGGTGTAGATGTTACAGATGCTCCAGTTGATGAAGTTGTGGTTGATGAACAACCAATTCCTGCTCAGGTAACTACTTCGAATGCTCCTGAAACCTCTCTTAGAATATCTACAAGTGGTATCAGAGCGAGGTTCGAGACAGGTTCATCTTGGCGGGTTTAGTTATAGCCGCAACCTATTTGACGATAATCATGATTTTTGTCTGAGAAATTTGACCGAAGTGCTACTCTCGTTGAGACAAACTTTGTAGTGTAGATCTGGAGATGCGACATGTTAAAGTCTATGTGAAGAAGGTGGATTAGATTTATTTTGTCAGAAAATACAGACCAAGGGGGAGAATTGTTAGGATTTGTCCTAATTTTCTTACCTTATTTGGTTTTTCTATTTCATGAAGGAAAGAACAAATATATTTACCATAGTTGGGATTTCCTTTTTTGTAGAAGGAAATTATAATTCTTCCATGTTTAGCTAGTCCTTTTTCTTGTAGGAAAATGTTTGAGCTTCTATAAATTGAGGATCTTTCCTCTCATTCAGTAGCATCTACAATGTAGTCATATCGGTTTTGAGAATCGTGTTTAGAGGGAGAACTTTACGGGACAAGTGTTAGTGTTTCACTTGTGTTTGTCTCTTCGTGAAGTTGTTATCTCGATATTTTGTACTCTGTTTATATAGTAAATTGCTCATCTCCGCCGTGGAAGTAGCTCAATTGACCGAATCACGTTAAATGTTTGTGTTTCTTTTGTTGTTGGATTTATTGTCGTTCAATTATTGCTTTACTGGCTTTCGCATGACACCTGATTTTTTGGTCCTAACAAAGATCTATCAAGTGATGTAACTCGCTGCCGAGTTCGGGAGGTCTTGAGATAATGGTCATCGAAAGGTCAAGTATTCGAAAGATGGACGAGTAAATTCGGAGACCCAGTTAACATAATCCGCAGATCGTGGATATCAACGTTATGATGAGATGGAAGCTATCATGGAGGATCCCGCTTCCCACTATCTAATCCACCGGCGTGATGACTCGAAACTAGGGATGACAGCTCCATTCCTACCGCTATAAAAGCCGCCCAATGCTCCAAGGAGGGGGGCATCGAGAAGAAGAACTCTCTCTGAAACAAAAACATCATCTTGTGCTAACTTTTTTTCTGACTAAGCTTTGTAGTTCAATTATACTTGCGATCGGAGATCGCTCGAGATTGGAAACAAAGAGGAATTCTCTCTGTTACATCGTTCTTTTTTATCTATTTAGTTATTTCTTATTTGTTTTAAGGCGCAATATTTCAATAATTAACAATTTATATATATAAAAGAGCAACAACCACAAGGAAAAAAGGAAATGGGTCGGAAAATCAACCCATTTTTAACCTGCACAAAAAGCCAAAAAGATATGAAAGTGCATGGTCTTCATAAAACTTTATGAAAAATCTCTCAAACAAATACTAAAGGGAAACATTAAATTGAATTAATTAATTACTTGTACATATACTAATTAATAGCTAACCTCGATTTCAAGATAATAAAGGAAGGATCTTTAATCTTTCTTGTAAATGGAGTCGACTTCGCTACCCAAGACAAAAGATCGAATACTGATCAATTGTCTTTTATTTGTCCCTAGATATTCAAAACCAAAATTACTCCCTCCATTTCAACTTATACAGCTTGAAATTTAAGAAAAATAAAAAACGTGTAAAGTTTATAGTTTTAATATTAGTGTTTACCTCAAAATACGAGTAACAATTAAATTTGTTAAGTGATTATAAGGTTATGAGATCCAATTCAATATTAAATAACGAGATAAGTAAATAAATTAAACAATTATATAAATCAAATCCATGTGATAATAAGTCGTCGACCTCGATGTGGATTAGATTCAAGAATGGTTTGCCAAGAACAATAAGAATAATCGTAATAGTATGAACAACTCAAATACAATAAATGGAAAGGCATTGTATCCAGCAGTGCAAGTAAAAATTTAGAGCGTTTGGATAATTGTGATAATGATGATTGACAAGTGAATATGATTCTTCTTTATATAGTAGAAGAATCCTAAATAAGAAAGGGCTCTAATTACGGAAGTAAAATACATGATTGGGATTGTTAATCGTTAGTAGCTCTATCGGCTCCGAGATTCTCGTCGGAAATGATGATTGAGTGCGGATATTTCTGATAAGTATATATTATGTATGTTTTTAGTCATATATTATATTAAATAGACAAATATTTTATTTATGAATATGACGTTTTGTTCAATATTTGTACAAATTATTAATAAATGTTACAGGAAAACAAAAGAAGAAGAGTGTTCAAGCAGAGATAGCAAAAAGGCAAAGGATGGAATCCCCAATCCAAGGATGTCATCCTCAGTTCTAAGGATGTCATCCGTGGAAAGAAGCATGTAGAAGAAATTGATTCAAAAGCTAGGGATGTCATCCCCAATCCAAGGATGACATCCCTGAGAAGTTTACAGGTGTAATTTCCTATAAATAGACACGACTTTCTAGTAGAAGAAGAACAATTCTTGTGCAGAGAACACAACTTTAATTAGCTTTGTTCTAGTTTTAAGAAAATATTTCTCTTATTGTAGGAATAGTAATTTTCTATTTTATCTTTTCTCTATAATGGAGTAATTTCTTTGGTTGGGATACTAGATGAAGCTATAAAAGTGTTATAATACTTATCTTAATTTTATTATCTACTTATGTTGAGATTTCTCTTTATCATCGTTATACAACAAGGTATTTGATACTGATTATTTCTATTATTTGATATAATTATATCACTTACTGAAATCTTTATCTTGTTACTTTTTTCTTATTCGGGAGTGGAGAAAGATTTAAACAAGTTTATTGATTAAGAAAAGGCTATTCGAAAGAGGTTTTTTCTCACTTGGTGCACTCAACTAAGATATTCTTGTTTGAAGACATTACTTTAATTGGTTAACTACACTAATCGAAAGAGGTGTTATTAGTCAATTATTACTTAATGTCACTAATTGTCAATAAATTAATAACATTACGCGCGAGCGGTGCTATTTATATTTATATATTGTTGTTATGTGGAGTGATATCTTAGAAATAAGTGATCATTCTTTAAATAAGGTCTTTGTTTCACTATTAATCGATTGACTACACTAATCGAAAGAGGTGTAATTAATTGGTTACTTTTATGTGATTTGGTTGAATTAGAAATAAGCGATCATTTCATTAAAACAGAGAAATAAATAGTAAAATTTTGATTTTAGTATAATACTTTTATCTTGCTGATTCACAATATCCCAACCTCTATTTTTTATTATAAAACTATAAATTTTTATTGTTTTTATTTTATTTCTATTTTCAACAACTCTCTCTTTACCAATTTGATTCTCTCAAATAGTGACAAAGACAATACAAATCTGTAGCCTAGATAATTCTAATCTCTGTGGGACGATATCTTAAACTTTATTATAATTTGACAAAGTACGAGCAAAAAATCATATTCATCCAGAGCTCGTCAATTTTGTGATTCGGTTACTGTGGTGTCGATTCAGTATGACCTCGATGTCTCAGCCTACCTATTCGATGAGCTCGAACATGCTTCGATCCTAATTAAAATCGAGACATATCCCTCGAATCTTCATGTTCGGATGTCCTTGATTTTTATCCGTATACAGATAGTTCTCGCGTTTCTTAGAATCAAAAGATAAGAAACGATTTGAGCCTCAATTTTCTTATCCTGACCATGACGTCATTTTTATGACGTAAGCGGCGGATGTGACCGAAACGTCCCGTTGGTTCGGTACCCAAGAACCATAAGTGCATGTCAGCCGTTGGTCGTCCATTCGCGGCACTGAACCACCGTTTTGAACCTATAAATACCAGCTCTTCAACATACTCGAAGTTTTACTTTGCTTTGATCACAACCCTTTGGGCGTGCAAACCCTTTCTTTTCCTTCTCACCGCTGTTCAATAAACCACCTTTGCTCCTACCGGAACCACCGTCTTCATATCCTTCCCTTTTCTCTGTACTCATATACCAATGGCAAAAACATCCAAAACAGTGCCATAGAAGGGGAAAAAACCACCTTCTTCGTCTCAACTGGGAGGCGATAAAACTCTTGTAGAACCTGCTCATGAATATGTACCCAGTTCCTGCGTCCTTAGGACCGACTTTAAAGTCGATAACCCCTCATCGGTGCCGAGCCGATGTGAGCATGTGTCGTTGTACATGTGTTCAATTACCGAGGAACATGTAGATACTAAGAAAGCAGACTGCAGGTGGGGCCCGGAGGTGGTGGTGCAAGTTCCTTCGTCTGAAGAGATCATTACCACCCACGTGAAGGGGTTCTTGACCGTGTATACTTACCCCTTCACACTGGGCCCCGTCGACTCCGTAAATTTTGACTTCTGTAAGAGGTATGAGGTTACGCTTGGCCAACTTCACCCCTCGCTTTGGCGCGTAATGATCATGCTGCGCCATTAATCCAACGAGGTCGGGGGATTAGAGTTCACATTGGATCATCTCATACGGTTGTACAGACCCTGACTCTATCGAGGGTTGATCAGACTTAATTGTCGGGCGAACAAGGGTTTAGTTTTGAATATTGATGAAGAAAAAGATTAGGGATGGATGAGTCGGTTTATACGGGTGAGGACCTGTGCCATAATACCTAAAGACAATATGTCGTTCCCCGAGGAGTGGAAAGCCAAACGTGAGTATCCTTTGTTATTTTGGTTCGGTGCCCTAGTAGATTTTTCCTGACTTTTTTCTTTGATTATGCAGTCGAAGCTTGGATGCCCGAGGTTGTGCCTGACTTTGAGGATTGGATACATAGGATAGACTCCACCTCGACCCGAGTTGAACGAGTATAAAGGGACTTGCGTAAAGGCAAGTGGGAAGCCAAGAACCATGGTAAGGTCCCTTCTCGTGCATCTCAAAGTTTCTATCT
>ML260715.1:119744-144255 GCA_005239495.1 Nicotiana undulata | reverse complement strand
CCCCCACCCCCCCTTTTTTTTTTGTTTTTTATCGCTAATCTCTGTTTTATCCAGGTATTACCAAAGAAGCCATCATGAGGCCCTCGAACAAAGGTGGCAAAGCCGAATCCCCGACCCCAGGACCAGAAAAGGATAATAAGAGGAAAGGCACCTCTCAATTCGAGGCCTCCAAGCCCAAGCCTCGGAGGGTGAGAAGAAAGGCGGTCGGCCTCATGGCGGATACGGTCCAGAAGTTGAGGGACCAGGACGAGGAAGAAGAGGAAGGGAATTCCTCGGCGTTGCCATCCCGTCCTTGAAAAGCCATTAAGGCTGTAATGCCTTCTGAACTGTCACCTATTGCAACCGAGCCCCACGAATAGGTAGCTTCGAAGAATAAGTTGGTGGTGAACCCCAAATCTCCCGAGGTCGAGGCGGTGTCTCGATCGTCAACTTCTACACCGGGAAAGGCCGGTTCGGAGACTAGGAATGTCGTTCAGAACGCTCTGAATGACTCACTCGGGGCCATGACAATAGGTCAAACGTCTTCCATGTCGGGGTTTTCCGAAGGGGCGATCAGGGATGCCTAAATGTTGAAGACCCCCGAGATCGGTGGAGGCTCCAGCGCTGGTGATCCTTTTTAGGATTGCTTCGTGGGGGTCGATGATGCCTCCTATATTATCGATGCTTCGTTCCTCATGGCAGAGGCCCAACGCCTCTTCTCTAAGGTAAGTGTTTGTTACCTTTCGGTCGTGTTCCTTCATATTTTATCTTTTTCTAACCTGTGTTCTTTTCTTCTATACAAGTTGCTACTAAATTCAGATCCGATCTTCATCAGTGCGAAGCCGAACTCTTAAGGGTCTCGAGAGAGATAGACGCTTTGAAGTATCTTTGCGTCCAAAAGGATGAGGTGATAAAAGACCTCTGAGCGAAGCTTTCTAAGGCGCACGAGGAAGAGGCTGAGCTGGATAAGCAGGTAACTGCCTTACTGATACAACATGGGGTTGACCCGAATGTGTAGGTCAATTCTTCAAAATCCAACTGCTGCAGAAGGTCTAGAAAATCGGTCTCCTTTGGGCGGAGTTCGATCAGGTCAAGACCGACTGCGACCGTGGAAAGACAAAATAGACCACCTAGCTGTTGAAAAAGAAGGTAGCTTTGTTCTGGAGAATAGGGTCGAAGAGCTGGAAGCCGTATTTGGCGAGGCTAAGGCTAAAATTGAAAAAAGACCAAAGCAAGGCAGACAAATCCATAGCGCAGTACCAGGCTGATGCTGTGGAAGTTCAAGCCCAGCTGAGGGAGGCCTCCGATCGGGAGCAACGGCGGAGTGAATTGGCAAAATGCCGATCCCGGAGGGAAACCCTCGAAGAAGTTCAATCTCGAGGTGTTGATCTTTCCAAAAAAATTGCTCGATCCAAAGAGCTCGGGATCGAGACCGAGCAGCTCATCTCTTCGGATGACGACGACGATGACGACGGGTCCGGTAGTGGAGAAGATGGCAGCGAGGTCGCTGATGAAGTTTCCCCCAACCAAGTTGTTCGGGGAGAAGCTGATGTTGAGGGGGTTGGCCCCGACAATAGTTAATTTCTAGTTTTTTCTTCCTATTTTCTGTAAGGCCCTGGTTGGCCCCTTTGTATATATCCTTCTGGTGCAATGAAAAGTCTTTTTCCGATATCTCTTTGTCCTTGTATACTTTAATTGCCTCCACTGAAATATTCATCTAGCTTAATTCGCAATGGAAATAAACCCTTAGGTTTTTTATTTTTCCGGGGCAAGTCCCGACTCCGAAGCTTATTTGGTAGTTTGTCTGGGGGATGGAATGTTTCGAACTAATATACGAGTTGCCTCCATTGGTCAACACTCGAATAATTTTATAGGATAGGGCAAGACCTTAGTTTGTATTAATGATTATTAAATTCTCGAGCTCGAATTGATTGTTTAAGCTCGTAATAGATGGACCCTTAGGTTCGAACCGAATGAGACTGTGATCTTTATTCTTTAATTGAATCATCCTTTCAACTCATAAGATCAGCCCTTACGATCTTTAAGGTTGGCCCTTGGGCTCTTTGAAGTTGGGCCAGTTCGGCCTTTAAAATTGGCTATAATTTTTCCCTTTTCGGCTAAAAGACAGTGAAAAAATGCCTTAGCATATATTTTTTATACCCGTTGTGTTTTTTGAGGGTTCGACGATCATGACCCAAGTTTTCATGAGGCTGATGTTATCGAAGCTTTTAATTTATTTGGGGGCTGATTGTATCGAAGCCCTTATTTGCCTTGCCGAGGGTAGCCTTATTTAACCAGTTTTTCATAATATTTGAGGCCTTTAATTTATGGCAAAAATTGGACGTCTCCGAGCCGCGTACTTTCGGTCGTAGCCTTTTCGTATGACCTACGGCCTTCGGGTATGTCTCTTTAACTTGCTTCCCGATAACATTTCGAAGTTGTTCGGAAATGTTAGTCCCCGAGTGTGGTCGCCTTGTCCTGTGTATCGGGGGGTGCCGGTTTGAGGTCTTATAATTTCAAACTTTAAGTAACTTGAATGAGCAGTCCCCGAGCATCCGAGGCACGTTTGCATTCGTCCCTTGGGTCGTTCTTCGTGAATGTTAGTTTTGCGCAATAGGTCATAAGGACACGTTTTGCATAATAAAAATCTAACTTCAAACACGAGATGTTTGAAAAATGGAGAACTTCTTTGCATTATTCATACATGAGTACATGTTTCGTTACCGGGGCTCGTCTATTCTACATGGACACGGTTCATTCGACCGTTTGGCCATTACAAGACTTTTTCTAATGAGACCCACTTGTATAACATCCGAGGGTGATGCCTCCAAGTATTCGAGGTTGATTTCAAAAATGCCTTGGATACTGTTGAATTATCCCCAGGTAGCACATAGTTGATGCCTCGTTAAAAACCTCGACGAAAAAACCCATTTGGGATAAAAACCGGTCTAAGGAAAAAAGAGTGCAATGCGTACTTTAAAACATGAGGTCTCGATTCCTCAGGCTGAGCACATGCAATAAGTCAGTTTACGTATTTAAGCAAACGAGAAGGGAGATATCCATACCTTAGCAATAATACCACTTGAGAAGTGATATGTTCCAATTATTTGATAATGGTTCACCGTCCATCGTTCCGAGTTTGTATGATCCTTTTCCGACTATGTCGAGAATTTGATAGGGTCATTCCCATTTAGGACCGAGTTTTCTGTCGTTAGGGTCTCGAGTGTTGATCATGATTTTCCTTAAGACCAAGTCCCCGACATTGAAATGTCGAAGGTTGGTTCTTCTGTTGTAGTATCTCTAGATTCGTTGTTTTTGAGTGGCCATTCGAACGAGCGCCACTTCTCGTCTTTCATCCAATAATTCGAGGCTAGTATTCATTGCTTCGTGGCTCGATTCTTCCGTTGTGTGTAGTAATATGGCGTCGGGATCTCCGACTTCGATGGGTATTAAGGCTTCAGAACCGTAGACCAAAGAAAACGGGGTTTTCCCCTGTGCTGGATTTTGATGTCGTTCTATATGCCCATAGAACCTCGGGAAATTTTCCTCTCCACCTTCCTTTGGCTTTGTTCAGCCTTTTCTTCAAGTTTTGAATGATAGTTTTATTTGTTGACTCGGCTTGTCCGTTTCCACTAGGGTGATATAGCGTTGATAGTATTCTATTTATTTTGTGATCTTCGAGGAATTCCATCACCTTACTTCCGACAAACTGTTTGCCATTATCACACACTATCTCAGCAGGTATGCCGCATCGACACGCAATGTGGTCCCATATGAAGTCGATAACTTCCTTTCCCCTAAACGTTACGAAGGCCTGCGCTTCAACCCATTTAGAGAAATAGTCAGTCATAAACAATATGAATCTAGCTTTACCTGGGGTCGATGGTAGGGGTCCGACGATGTCCATCCCCCATCTCATAAACGGCCAGGGGGATAGAACCGAATGAAGATGTTCACCGGGTTGATGAATCATTGATGCGAACCTATGACATTTATCACATCTTCGAACGAACTCCCTAGCGTCCTTCTCCATGCTATCCCAATAGTATCCTACTCTGATGACTTTTCGAACTAGTGACTCGGCGCCAAAGTGATTTCTACAGGTGCCTTCATGGATTTCTCGTAACACATAATCCGTATCTCTCGGCCCCAGACATACGGCCAGTGGACCATCGAATGTCTTCCTGTATAATGTTCCGTCATTGTCCAATGTGAACCGAGCTGCCTTAGTTCGTAAGGTCCTTGATTCCTTGGGGTCCGTGGGTAGCTTCCCATTTTTCAAGTATTCGACATACTTGTTTCTCTAATCCCAGTTTAAGCTTGTGGAATTTATCTCAGTGTGCCCTCCCTCGATTACGGATCTCGATAGCTAGAAAACAATCCCCGAGTTAATTTTATATTCGTCAACCGATGATCTTAAGTTGGCAAGCGCATCGGCCTCGGTATTCTGTTCTTGAGGTACATGTTGTAGAGTCCATTCTTTGAAGCGGTGTAAAGTGATCTTCAACTTGTCTAAATATCTTTGCATCCTATCTTCTCGTACCTTGAAAGTGTCGTTTACCTGGTTAACTACCAATATGGAGTCACATTTAGCCTCGATGACCTATGCTCCCAAGTTCTTTGCTAATTCGAGACCTGCAATCATAGCGTCGTACTCGGCCTCATTGTTACTTAGCTTAACAATTTTAATTGATTGTCGAACAATGTTGCTCGTTGGCGGTTTCAAAACAATACCGAATCCGGACCCTTTCACGTTCGAGGCTCCGTCCGTAAAAAAGGTCCATACCCCCGAGGAGGTTCTTGTGTTCAACAGTAGTTCCTTCTCTACCTCAGGTACGAGGGTTGGCGAGAAATCTTCCACTAAGTCTGCCAATATTTGAGACTTGATGGTAGTTCGGGGTTGATACTCAATAACGTATCCGCCAAGTTCGACGGCCCATTTGTCCAATCGACCCGATAATTTGGGCTTATGAATTTATTTCGAAGGGGGTAGGTGGTAATGACGTATATAGGATGACACTGAAAATACGACTTTAGCTTTCTAGATGCACTTATCAGCGCAAGTGCTAATTTTTCTAGGTGCGGGTACCTGGTTTCAGCATCTCCTAAAGTTCGACTTACATAGTAAATTAGGAACTGCGTACCTTGTTCTTCTCGGACTAGCACTCCACTTACTACTATCTCGGGCACCGCCAAATATAAGTATAGTTTCTCGTCTGCCTTTGGGGTGTGGAGCAAAGGTGGGCTTTATAGATACCGTTTCAGCTCTTCCAATGCTTGCTGATATTCCGGAATCCACGTAAAGTCGTTTTTCCCTTTTGAGCAAGGAGAAAAAATTATGACTCCGATCGGATGACCTCGAAATGAACTGGTCTAGGGCAGCTATTCGTCCAGTTAGCCTCTAAACGGCTTTTACCCTGTCCACAACAGTGATGTCCTCGATAGCTTTCATTTTGTCGGGGTCGATCTTGATTTGATTTGATACCAAAAGACGAGGAATTTGCTCGATCCGACCCCGAAGGCACACCTCTTGGGGTTGAGTTTCATGTTGAATTCTTCAAGATCTCGAAGGTTTCCTGCAAGTGAGTCAAATGGTCCTCTACGCGCAGGGACTTAACTAACATGTCATCAATGTAAATTTCCATTGATTTCCCTATCTGTTCTTCGAATATCTTGTTAACTAGGCATTGATATGTAGACCCCTCATTTTTTGGCGCAAAAGGCATCACATAATAGCAGTAGGTCCCATATTTAGTTACGAAGGAAGTTTTTTCCTGGTCCTCTGGGTTCATCTGAATTTGGTTGTACCCAAAGTAGGCATCGAGAAAAGTAAGTATCTCGTGGTCGTTCGTGGCGTCAATCATTCGATCGATGTTAGGCAAAGGGAAAGAGTCCTTTGGACATGCTTTATTTAGATCATTATAATATACGCACATTCTAAGCTTGTTCCCCTTTTTGGGACTACGACTACGTTGGCTAACCACTCGGGTTATTTAAATTCCCGAATGGACCCTATCTTAAGGAGTTTAGTTACCTCTTATTTTATGAAAGCATGCTTCACCTCGGACTGAGGCCTTCGCTTCTTCTTTATCGGCCTGAACATGGGGTCCAAGCTCAATCAATGAGTTGTAATCTCGGGTGGATTTCCTGTCATATCTAAATGGGACCACGCAAAATAGTCCCACGTTATCAATAAGAAATTGAATGAGTTTTTTCTTGAGTTCGGGGGTTAACCTCGTTCCCAGGTATACCTTACATTCGGGAAGATACTCGATGAGTATCACTTGTTCCAGCTCCTCTACCGTTGACTTAGTTGTATCTGATTCTTCGGGAAAGACGAAGGTTCGAGGAGTGAGAAAATCCTCTTCATTATCTTCGATCCCCTACTCATCTGCTTTGGTCGGGGCTGGGGGCAGTGATTGCTATTTATCCGCTTATTTATCTTTGGCGCTCAATTATTCGTGAGACCAAGGCCGCTGGTACCGGGGTCACCTAATCGACTGAAAACATCTCCTTGACAACATGTTGCTCCCCGTAAACAGTTTTCAGCCCATATTCTGTTGGGAATTTCATCATATGGTGAAGGGTCGATGGTACCGCCCTAATGTTATGGATCCATGGACTCCCGAGTAGTGTGTTATACCTCATGTCACTTTCAATAACGTCAAACTTCGTATCCTGGATGGTCCCGGCTACGTTTACTGGTAGGATTATTTCTCCCATTGTTGTCTCGCTAGCCTTGTTGAAGTTGTTCAAGACCCGAGATGCGGGCACAATTTGATCGATTAGGCCAAGTTTTTCTACGACCCTCGACCTGATTATATTAGCCGAGCTACCTGGATCCACAATAACACGCTTAACATGAACTTTATTTAATAAAATAGAGATTACCAGGGCATCATTCTGCGGTTGGGAGAGGCCTTCTGCCTCTTCGTCGTTGAATGTAAGGGTTCCTTCGGGCATGTAATCTCGGGTCCGTTTCTCCCTCGTAATCGACACTTTGGTGCGTTTGAAAATAGGTCCCTGCGAGATATCGACTCCACCGACAATCATGTGGATAACGTGTTGAGGGTTTTCTTCCTCATTATTTTTGTTGTTGTCTCTCTCCTTGAAGTGGTTCTTGGATCTGTCGCTGAGGAATTATCTAAGATGACCCTCGTTGAACAACCGAGCTACTTCATCTCTTAACTGTCTGCAGTCTTCGGTCATGTGGTCGTGTGTGTGTCACGGCCCAAAATCCAAACATGGTCGTGATGACACCTATCGTGCTACTATGCAGCCTACTTCCCGAAATATTACTATTGATTGATTTTAAGAATTAAATAAAACAATATCAACATTAAAATTTCTCATAAACTAAATCAACTCTAAATATAATTCATATGAAGATACGAAAGCTAGCCCCAAACATCGGGGTGTCACTAAGTCATGAGCGTCTAAAACTATGAACTAAGATATATAAACTGTCTAACTGTCCAAAAGAAGAAATAGATGATAAAGGAGTAACAAGGTCCTGCAGACGCTAGCAGCTCCGTTGCAGTCTCCGCAAATTGTCGGCCTGAACTCAACGATCGTCGCGCTTTAACTCACCTGGATTTGCACATAAAGTGCAGGGTGTAGTATGAGTACAACCGACTCAGTAGTAACAGAAATAACTAAGGAACTGAGTAGTAGTGACGAGCTAAGCAAAACAGTCTAATTATTTATTTTCACAATTTATCAATAACATGAATAAACAGGTAAATCCCATAACTTAGTAAATACTACAAAGAAGTTAACAGATAAAATACAGCAACAGCAAAATTAAAGGCAACCTTACAGCAACATCACTCCATCACTCAGCACTCGCACTCAGCACTCAACACTCACTGGGTATGTACAGACTCCGTAGGGACTCGCAAAGCCCAATCGCTAAGCACGAACAGCTCATGTGCCATAATATCAATACTTAGATCCGCACGGTCAGCTCATGTGCTATGTGGTCAGCTCACGCGCTATGGTATCAATACCTGGACCCGGACGGTCAGTTCACATGCTACGCGGAAAGCTCACGCGCTATGGTATTAATATCCTCACAACCAGGCCCTCGGCCTCACTCAATCATGTACCTCACTAGCCTCACCATCATTAACAAATAAGGGGACACAACCCACATCAAGTATCACAGCATATTAACAAATAATAGAGACTGAGGTAAACATGTACAGTAATTTCTATGACTGAGTACAAATAATATTAGCATGAATAAAGCCTAAGCATGATCTCTAACATGAAGGCATCCATGTTCAACAACAAGTAAACACATAACTACAGGTAATAGCTATTAGGCCTCACGGGACGGACCAAGTCTCAATCCCTCGAGGTATATACCCACACGCCCGTCACCTAGTGTGGTTATCACCTCCAAACAATCACATGATATCAAATTCTCTGGGTCTATACCCTCAAGGCCAGAGTTAAAACTATTACTTACCTCAACAACGTAAAATCCTACTTCGGGATGCCCTCGTCTCTGGACTTTGTCTGCAAAAGCTCAAAATCTAACCAAAACCAGAATACTACTATCAACATAGGCGAAGGAATAGAATTCCGCAATAAAAACTACACATATAGGCCAAAAATCAGAAATTGGCCAAAACCCGGCCTCGGGCCCACATCTCGAAATTAGTCAAAAATGGTAGAATAATAAACCTCGTCCTATCCCAAGTCTAACCATATAAACTTTATCAAAATCGGACTCCATTTGGTCCTTCAAATCATCACCTAAAACTCTCCAAAACTCAAACCCTAACTCCCTCAATTTCACTTTGAAATCATCAAACAAATTCCAAAAACAAAGATGGATTCATGAAATATAACCAAAACCGGGTAGAGAACACTTACCCCAATCCATACGGTGAAAATCGCCTCTAAAATCGCCCAAATCCGAGCTCCCCAACTCAAAATATGGCCGAATGAACAAACCCTTGTTTTATATATTTTTCTGCCAGCTATTCTGCCTCGTTTCTCATGCCAAACGTTCCTGAAACTCACTTTTGATTCCTCCAATGGATTTCTTGTGAAATTCTAGTCAAGTTAGGATTTTGAATCACTCGATTTGACCTTATAATGAATGAGATAGGAAGGTTTTAATATTTGCAAATCGTGCAGATTTTTAAATACGTCGTCAGTGACAATTCCGTAATTAATCTAAAAAATTTGGCAACCTTTGTAAAATGACCATAAAATCTTTATACGATGTCCAAATTTGACGATTGTTTTTTATACGGGTATGTAATTACGATACGGATCTAATGCTTCAATCAAAAAAAAGAAATTGGAGCTCATTTGTTCAATATGATATCATTTATGCTTGAATAAACAGCGTCAAAACATATAAAAAATGAGTGCAACACAACTCAAACTTATACGAAACTCGGCCTAGGCCCTCGGGACCTTAACCAATAATTCCAACAATTCGTATTCACTACTCGAACTTAGTCGAACCTCCTGAACACCCAAAACAACACCAAAACACCAAATCAACCTCGAATTAAAGCCTAAGAACTTCTAAACTTTCAAAAATCGCCAATTCAAGCCTAATTCTACCACGGACCTCCAAATTACATTTCAGACACACTCTTGAGTCTAAAATCACCCAACGAAGCTAACCGAATCATAAAAATCTAAATCCGAATTTGTTTAATCAAAAGTCAAAAACTTGGTCGAACCTTTCAAAATTAGAGCTTCTAGTTGTGACCATTCTCCCAAATCAAATCCGGATAACCTGAAATACCAAAACCGACGATTTACATAAGTCATAACACATTATACAGAGCTACTTATGACCTTAAGCAACTGAGCGAAGTGCAAATGCTCAAAACGACCGGTCGGGTCGTTACAGTGTGCCATGGTACTTGCACATTAAGTTAGGATTTCTCTAAGAAGGGTCGGTTTGTATCGGTCTCGACCACCTAGTATCTTTAATCCTTCCAATGGATGATACGATACCCCAGGCATCGACACTGAAGTTATACTCTGATAATCGAGGTGCTTCTGTGGGATCCGCATACTTATCGAATCTAGTCTTGCTCATGAGTCCCCGAGGATTGTGTCCTCGGTCACCCCTTCGATTATTACGGGTAGGATTACGTCCTGTATGGTTGTTTCTTCTATCTGTAACGTACGACTGATATCGATCTTTGGTTAGTCTTGATTCTCTGTCAAAATCCCTTTGGTTCTTACCTGACGACCGGTTCGAGTGAGTTGAGTTCGAGGGGGCTCCCAGTTGGTCGTCCTCAACTCTAATCTTCGACCGGTACCGGTTGTGAACATCTTCCCAAGTTACAGCCGGATATTCTATCAAATTTTGTTTCAGTTGGCGTGATGCGACCAAGCTTCTTTCGTTCAGTCCCTGTGTGAAAGATTGAACAACCCAGTCGTCGGTGACCGGTGGCAACTCCATACATTTCATTTGGAATCGAGATACAAATTCTCGTAACATCTCGTTTTCCCTATGTTTTACCTTGAAGAGGTCTAATTTTCTTGTTGCAACTTTTATAGCTCCTGCGTGTTCTTTTACAAACGAGTTTGCCAGCATGGCGAAAGAATCGCTAGAATTCGGAGGCAAGTTGTGATACCAAATCATGGCCCCTTTGGATAGGGTTTCCCCGAATTTCTCCAGTAGGGCTGACTCGATTTCATCATCTTCTAAATCATTTCTTTTAGTAGCGCACATATAAAAGGTGACGTGCTCATGGGGGTCCGAGGTCCCGTTGTACTTTGGTATATCAGGCATCCTGAATTTCTTCGGTATGGGCTTTGGATCTGCACTTGGAGGAAATGGTTTTTGTACAAATTTCTTGGAGTCCATTCCCTTTAAGATCGATGGTGCCCCTGGGATCTGATCAACTCTAAAGTTATAGGTTTCCACCTTCTTATCGTTGCTTCAATCTTCTTTTCCCACGACTCTATCCTCTTAGTAAGCTCCTCAAGCATTCTCATGATAGCAGGGTCGGTCGTTGAAGTATTATCACCTGATCTTTCGGCCACTAGCTCGGTACGACGGGTGACCCCTTGCTCGACCTTATTCGGAGTCTGGTGTTGATTTCGCAATTGGGCAATAGCATTTTGTTGGGCTTGTAGCATTTCGAATATGACTTGAATACTAACACCTTCGTCTCCTCTGCCTTGGGTACCTAGACTGTTGGTCTGACCTTCTCTGTGTACGCTTCCATCGGGGTCCCCGCCTAAATCAGCATTCAAAGCAATGTTGAACCGACGTCGACCGGGTTAGCGAGTGGTGCTCCTCCGAGACCATCTTGTGGGATCTCGACTCCTGGAGCGACATTATTTCGTTCTCCCCGTGGAGTCCCAGGTTGTTGTCACCATGCGTAGCAGTGTTTTGTGAGTTTGACATGATTTATCCGGAAAACAAAATTCTCGACAAAAAAAAGCGTAAAATAGTGTGTTATACCAGAATTAACACTGAAAAATAACTATTATCCTTAGCCCCACAATGGGCGCCAAACTGTTTACCTCGAAATACGAGTAACAATTAAATTTGTTAAGTGGTTATAAGGATATGCGATCCAATTCAATGTTAATAGATAAATGGCGAGATAAGTAAATGAATTAAACAATTATATGAATCAAACCCGTGTGATAATAAGTCGTCGACCTCGATTTGGATCAGATTCAAGAATGGTTTACCAAGAACAATAAAAACAATCATAATAGTATGAACAACTCAAATACAATAAATAGAAAGGCTTTGTATTCAGCGGTGCAAATAAAAATTTAGAGCGTTCTAATAATTATGATAATGATGATTGATACAAGTGAATAAGATTCTTCTTATATAGTAGAAGAATCCTAAATAAGGAAGGACTCTAATTATGGAAGTAAAATACATGATTGAGATTGTTAACCGTTAGTAGCTTTATCGGCTCCGAGATTCTCACCGGGAATGATGATTGGGTGCGGATATTTCGTGCTCCGGTTAATGTGATGTCGATCCAGTCAGACCTCGATGTCTCAGCCTCCCTATTCGCTGAGCTCGAACATGCTTTGATCCTAATTAAAATCGAGACATATCCCTCGAATCTTCAGGCTCGGATGTCCTCGATTTTTATCCGTATACAACTAGTTTATTATAATATTTGTATGATTATAGAATTTTAGAAACTTGTGCTTATCCCAACCCTTGAAGAAAAAAATTCAATCCCAACCACCAAGGTAATAAATTTATGGCATTTTGGCTTTGACTATAGTCTATTAATATTAGCCTCAACACCAAAAACACTGAAATTGCTTAATTAGATTATCAAAATCTCCAAAGAATTTTCATTTTTTTTTTAAGAAAAGAAAAGAAAAACCCATTCATGTTCCAATGGATTAAAAGTACTCAAAACACACAATTTTGCTATAATGATACAACTCACATATGATTCAAAGCACCTGAATTGAGTATAGCCTTGTGTAGTGGCATATCATCAAAGACAAAATTATTTGATCTTAATTTATGCACTTCATTTTCTATCATCAAACATGCAAAAATGATTACATGCTTAATATAACAAGTAAATTATAAATTCCCATCAAGTTGTAGTCATGATCATTTATATATCACATCCTTGTACTTCCTACAAATATTTTTCTTTATAGTACTATTTCCTTATGTTAGAGAAAAAGAAGAAGAAAATACTAAAATATCAAAAATAACATTTAAAAGTGTAGTATGACTGTCAATTCCGTAGGTAAAAATTATGAGAATGTTTATATATTTTCTAATATAAACAGCCAGACCATATCTTCCCATCTGTCTAAATTTTTTATGCGGAAAGTTATCTCATATTCTGCAGTATAAATTAACATAATAGATATCCGATGAAATAGATGAAGTGCGCAAAAACATATTCGAACATCATATCAACGTATAGAATAATTATAACAACAATAACGACAACAACAATAAAAAATAATATTCAGTATAATCTTACAAGTGGAGTCAAGGGAGGGTAGTATATACACACAAACTATACCCCTGTCAAGAGACGAATTCGAGATTTAACGGTCGGAGTGTACTTTTGGATTCAATCAAAATTTACTTTATATATAAGTGTCAACTATTAATATATTACACTATTTTCTAACACACACATATATAAAAAATTTGTCAAACTTTACGAATATCGATAATCCCTCACGGTATGTAGCATAAGTCTACCTCTATTACTACCATGCGAAGATAAAAAGATTGTTTTCGATAAATCTCGACAAAGCATAGAATAATTAGTTTGTATGAAAGATTCTGTTAGAGAATAACAATGATAACAAGCCGCACGAGCAATTTCATTGGATTCCCTTAATAATGTTGGGTAAGGTCAGACATAGAGATACCCACAAATCTGACACAATAATATCAACTTTCGATATTTAATACAAAAGTCATGACCTAAGTTACTTCTTTTTTCTTCTGTTCCCATACTGTTAAAGAAGAGGCAAACTCTGAGCTATTAACTTCACCCTATCATGATTTTCTGACTATTTTTATTTTTATTTTTTTGGTCATTCACTTTTCAACCCTCAGTTATAAATTTATATAATAGTTTTTTATATTTGAAGCACAGAAAGAAAATAAATAAAATCTGGTTAATTCTTAATAGTACTAATACTTTTCTTGTATTTTGGGTCCAAACTCCAAACTCATGGTTTATATTTGTAGTGGTGAACTTATTTACCTAAGTCTAACTTTATGTGTTTTAACCTATTACAGCATGTTATAACTCTATTTTTTAATATTATTTTTACCATAGCTAATTGTTGTTAGAGGTAAGTGCAAAATAATTACACACTGTTTTATTCATGTATATAAGTTAGACTCGTTTGTTAAATTGGTTCAAATAATTAAACAAAAGTACAATATATATATATATATATATATATATATATATATATATATATTACACTAGATTAAACTATATTGACATCATAAATGGTATTATATATATAGGCGTATCCAGTATTTTAAGCTTATGGGTTTCCGCACAATCTCAAATTAATATACAGCACTAACCGAACCAATTAATTGCATTCCAAGCTATATATTCTTATAAAATTAATGGACTTTTTAGCACAAAAACATTATCTATGTCACGTGAACCCGTGCCTATTACACTAGATCCGCCCTATATATATATGATAACAGTATTTCTTTTTTAATAAAATCATATGGTAATTCAAAATCCACTTCTTCGACTACCTGAAAAATATGTATATGAAATAAACAATAATTGAGACGAGTAACACCTTAGGGGTCGTTTGGTATGAGGTATAAGAAGGTATAAGGGTGGTATAAAAATTTAACACCACCTTAATACCTTGTTTGGTTAGCAAATCAAGTATAAGTTATCTCGGTGTTAATTTTAACACTGGGATAACTTATACCTTATAGAAGGTGGGGTAATTAGCATCAGTATAACTTATACCTTCTTCTTAGAAATTATGCAATTGTCATTCTTAATACAACATACTAAACAATGAATAAACAACAATCCCGGCATAAATAATTCCAGCATAACTTATCCCAATATAACTTATGCCGACATAACTTATACCGGTATAAATCGTATTCCAACCAAACGACCCCTTCGAATCTTTGCAGCATCATACAAATATAACTCGAGATGTAAGATAAGTAATAAATTGAAACTGACTACTCAAAATCCTGTATAAATCATAAAGTAGTACAATGGATCTTTGAGTAAATAAAAAAAGATGAAGAAATTTGCAGAAGAAATAGTGACTTTTTGACAGAGATTTCATCTTGCTACAGGCAGCATACACCTGTGATATTCTTCTTTTATTTTCCTGTCCTACCCCAACCCATCTCCTTTGTTTTGTGGGCTAAGCAAGAAGATAATAGTGTAAAAATAGCACGGGTTAGTCAGTTTTCGGACTGAACATTCAAAAATAATCAGCGTTTGTCAAGTCATAAAAAAATAGTCATTATTTTGTTGCAATAGAGACCGGTCCAGCATAATATACTGAAGTTCGGTGCACCCGTGTATGAACTTCCAGCATATTATGCTAGAACTGCAACACGCGAAAAGTTTCAGCATAATATAGTGGAGATTCGAGCACCTATGTATGAACTTCCAGTATATTATGTTGGACCTGTATACTTTGTTGGTTCCAGTATATTATATTGAAATTTCAGTATATTATAATGTGTTTTCGTTCATATTTATCTTTACATAAAAAGTGGCTAAATTTTAATTACTTTTAAAATTATGACTATCTTTAAATGACCACTTGTACACTATTTGTACTTCTTGAAAACTCAATGTTTGGTGGTATAGATAGAGGAACACACTATTATCAGAGGTCTCGGGTTGACTTTTGCAACAAAAAGTGGATGCTAAACAAGATTTATATATAGACAGAGAAATCCAATTACACTGTTTAAAATTCCCAAAAGAGTTATCAGCAATACATTCAAAAACAAAGAAACTAAAAAAGGTAGTACAGCCATAACTATATTTGACTATTCATTAGCATACCTTACACAAAAGAAATTACAAAAAAAAATAAAAAAATACCAAAAACTAAATTAGCACAAAGGTTAAAATAAAAAACCTAGTGCTATATCTAGAGTCACTCAAAAGCTCAAAAAGTAAAACCCTAGAAAAGGTCAACCAAAATTACATACTTCTAAGAACATAAAAGACAGTCCGGTACACTAAACTTCCGCTATTTGCGGGATCGGACCACATGAGTCTATCGTAAGACCATGTAAAATAACGGTGCATGAAGTATCCTACGTTCACATAGGGTACAGAAAAGATCCGTACCACAAGAAAGTGTGAGGTAGGTAGCCGAAAACCGAAAAAGAAAATAAAAATTAAACAATCCAAAATTACTTTACTAAAGAAATCAACTAAGTTGATATCTTTTTTCATAGAAGTATGATTACACGAACTTTTTTTTTTTTTTCAAACTTGAATATTACCAAGGGCTAAAAAGAAGAAGAGGTCTAAATCTGGTGGAGCAAAGAAAGTAACTGGATTTCTTCTCAATGAATGACAACTACTTGAAGTTGAAGATGAAACTATTCTTCTCTTCTTTGGTGCAGGAGGACAAGTTTTCATTTCTGGAATTTTAAACCTCTCAGCTTTTGGAGTTGAACAAATATTTTCCAATTCCATTTCATTATTATTTCTCTTCAATGAATCTTCTTTACATGGAGAAATAATAGCTGGTTTTTCTTCTTCATTTTTCTTCAATGGCTTCTTCTTCTTTTCTTGTTGCTTCTTTTGTAGTGTACAACTTGTTCTTGAATTTCTTGTTCTTCTTCTTTTACTAGAAGGACCCATTAAAGGGTGTGAGAAAATAACTCAAAATCTTGGTAAATTTGTATGAAAATGATAATCTTGGAAGTTTTTGAGTAGATGAGAAAAAAGTAAGACGAAAACTTAATAAGATGTCGGAGAACTGAAATAAGCAATGACAAACTTAGATTGCACTACTAATTTCCAATAGCTACGAAAAGATCGATGAGGAGGAAATTATAACTGAAAAGCGAAATATACAAGATCACAAACGGAGATTATTTGAATTTGCCCTAGACTCTGACAAAGGGAAGTACTAAGTACTAGACTACTAGTGCTTTAGCTAGACCACACAACAACTACCACCACTAACTCTATATATATTTCTAGAAAAATTGAGAAGGCAACTTTATTAAAAAATTTGACTGAAAAAGTAAAAGAAAAGACTAGTGGATACCTCTTTAGAAGGAAACAATCTTTTTTAGGAACACCAAGTAATCAAGAAAAGGAAAGAACAACAAAAAAGGACACTATGCATTACTTGTGTATATGAGATATATATATATATACTCCAATATCTAAATATTTATTGAAGAGGGAAATAAACATAAATAAATAAATAAATAAATAAAAAAGCCTAGTAGAAAGAAGAATGCTATAATAATGGAGTTGCAAGAGAAAGAAAAAAAAACCTAATAATGAAGAGATAGAGAATGAGAGAGATGCGAGAAAAAAGGAATTTAATTCATTTATATGTGATTTTGATTAGGGTTTTATATATTGATTAAGGAAAGATTTGGGCAGCCTGCCCGTTGCCCATGGTGGTGGTTGATGGTTAAGAAACCTTATGGCCCGTTTGATTTAAATAATTAGTACATGCATATTGTTTTATAATAGTGTGTTTGTTTCGATATTTTTTTACTGTAATAATAAAATATTGTTGTATGAAATATATATATTATCACATAACAAGAAAATAAGATTTTAAATAAAATTTAATTATTATAGTGAAGTGTTATTATAAAAGATGCTTGTTATAAATAAATTTGACTGTACTATTAATTTCACTATAAATTGCGGATATAGTGAGTATTTACAAATACTGGACTTAAGTATTTGAAATATTGATAAAGTATTTATCAAATAGTATTCAAATGAATTATGTGTTTTAATGAAAAATATTTAATTATTTTCTAATTAAGATTCGGGCAGCCTGCCCGTTGCCCGTGGTGGTGGTTGATGGTTAAGAAACCTTAAATTAAGCAAATTTGAAATTGGAGACACCCTTTTTCTTTCCCTTTATCTATTCACTTGGTAACTAAGAATCCCAAGCTTTTTAAAAAATACTTTCTATGGTGCATAATAATTGATTTTTCGATTTTTTTATTTGTGATCCAAAATAAGTAATTTTTTAAAATTTTAAGAATAAATTAATCATTTTTTTCCTACATTGTTCTTGAAGTAAATAGTGTTGGAATATGTGTTAAGAATTTTTATAAGAGGAGATAGTAAATATTAATATGATCAATTTTATTGCTAATTAATGTTAAAATATAAATTTCTTAATTTGTATGAAAACAACTAAAAAATCATATATTGTGGATCGGATGGAGTAGCAAAAAGGAACTATAATTCAAATTTTAGGCTACTCCAATCTAAGCTAATCAATTATAGTGTGCAAAAAACAAGAATAAAAATTTATTATACTGGTCAAGTCCTATTCAATGTATTTGACTCAAAATTTAATACTTCCTCCGGTCCAAAATAAGTGATTTTTTGTATGTTTTCATGCAGATTAAGAAATCCACATTTTAGCATTAATTTGCAATAAAATTGACCATATTAACTTTTACTATCCCACATAAATACTCCTAACACATACTCCAACACTATTTACTCCAAGGGCAATGTAGGAAAAAAATAATTAATTCATTCTTGAAGTCTGAAAAAATCACTTATTTTGGACCACAAAAAAAATATCAGAAAATTAATTATTTTGGACCGGAGGAAGTATAAATAAAGAAATTAACAAGATAAACGTTAGACTTGCTTATAATGAATCTTGCTAATGATGAGTCAAACGGTTTAGTTTAAATGCTTTTATTAAAAGTCATAGATTAGCTCAAACTAGGATTAAGTGCGAATTTAATTTATTTTACATTAGTTTATTTCTTCCTTGTATATAATCTAATTGTTTCTCTAAAACAGTGCATGTTGAAGTCCACAATTAATGCCCATGATCCCATGACCAACTTCTTTTACATTCTCTTTCTGATTATGAGGTTTAAAGGGCAGTTCGGTGTACTAAGTTTTTGCTATGCGCGGGGTTCAGAGAAGGGTCGATCAGAAGGGTCTATTGTACGCAGTCTTATTCTGCATTTTTTCAAGTGGTTGTTTTCACGACTTGAATCTGTGATCTCCCTGTCACATGGTAACAACTTTACCAGTTATGCTAAGCTCCCCTTCAGAAACAAGAATTCAAAAACCTTTTCATTATCAGTACAATAAAACTTCTTTATAACAGTCTTATTTGTTTTAATATTTTTTAGTTGTTATAACAAAGTGCTACTATTGAGAACATATTATAACATAATATGAAAAATAAATTTCAAAAGAAAACTTGACCTTTATATTTTATAGTGAAGTATTGTTATAAAAAATTGGACTGTATAATAATTTAACATCTTGTTGGATTACTTTATCCATTTTTTCTTGGTATTTTGACTTAATATACATCTTAGATGATTTGATAGCGTAAAAATTATTTTTATACTAATTGTGTATTTAGTTAAACTTATGGATACATAAGTTGTTCATCCATAAGGAGTTAGGGGGTTTGCCTCTCGTAAAAACTTATTCACACCTGGTGTTTAAATTTAATCATATTGATTTATCATGATTAAGTGATCTAATGAAGTGAGAACATATATATATATATATATATATATATATATATATATATATATATATATATAATTCATTGTAGTTATGTAAGAAAAATGCATGTGCGACATATATTTATCGACTTGATGAAAATATTCGGAGCGAATAAATTTTTACCATCACGCATTTTATTTGTCTACACAGGGTGCCTATTGTCTGTTTTTATGCAACAAACAGTCATTAAACATTACTCTTTTCGATTCATAATAAGTGACTGTTTGACTTCTGGCACGCTCAAAAAACTAGTAAAGGGATTGTTACACAAATGATCGACGAAATTCAATATTTACTTTTTCTAACCGATATACATAAACTATATATTGATTATAAATAGTTATATATATATGGAAAGACATTTTTCTAAAGTCCCTATGATATTGATAAGGTTACTGACAAGTGTGTCCAATTTTCTGAAGGACAGCTGCTAGCAATTTGTTCATATCCATAACGATTACAATAATAATATAAGTCATAGAAATTAAACATAAAAAGACAGAAATTTATATTAAATAAAAAAGAAAATAAAAATATCATGCAAGTCGCCAAAGTGGCAGTAACTATCTTTGTCGGTGAAATATTGAGGCATTTTTTAAAAGTAAAAACCTAGTAACTAATTAATTAATTAAAAGTCCAATTAGTCAGCAACTATTTAAATAATTTCATTCTGTTGGCTTTATCTTTTAGAAGGACACATTGAACTTAGGATACCCCTTAATGTCAGGCTAATCTTAGTGGGCGTTTGGACATAAGAATAGTAAAATTCCAACAAAAAAAAATGATTATTTTTTTAAGTGAAAATAATAGTTGTGTTTGGACATGAATATAATTTTAGGTTGTTTGTGAAGTTTTGTAGAGTGATCTGAGTAAAAATTTGAAAAATAACTATTTGAAGTTTTTCAAATTCTCGAAAAAATTCAAAATTCATCTTCGATTGAAATTGAAAATTCTATGGTCAAATGCTGATTTCGAATAAAAGTAAAAAAAAAATCGGAAAAGGTGAAAAAATTCTTATATCCAAACGGGCTCTTAGTATTAATGTACCCACACGTGCATTTCACTGAATTCTTTGAACTTTGGAATACTAAGTTTAATAAAATTGATACCATTCTCTGTCTGATGTTTTTGTTTTTTCCACTGGACACAAGCATAAACTGCAGATGTTTAGATTTCATTGTCTTTATGTTACTCAGAGAATTCTAAATCCATTTAATTTTTAAAAAATTGAATTGTTAAATAGCATCCAATGATGTGATCGAATAGCAATGAAAAGGTAAAAATTATGGGAAGTAGGATTTAAATTTCGAAATATATGGTGATAAAAAATAACAAGTATTCTATAAAAAAGAATGAATTGTCAAATAATCTTTTATTAAAGGACATTTCATTTTACAAATTTTTGTTGGAATTTATATTGATTAAACAAACGTTGTTGTAACTAAAAGAAATTCTATTTCACTTATATTGGAGATATTAAAAAAAAAAATAGAAAAGAACATGTATACTATTGATTTGTTTGTTAAGATATTCTTCAAAAGATTATGATCACCTTATTCTACATAGATGGTAGCTTATTTGACCCATTTAGCCAGGTATTTATGGGTGTATGTTTATGACGGCTTGTTCTATCGGAAACAACATCTCTACCTGCACAAGGTAGGAGATAGACTACGTACTCACTATCCTACCCAAACTCCACTTGTGAAAAGTAACTATCGTCAATATTTGCTAAAAGCTAGTAGTTTTTTTTTGCTCCTCCATGTAAGTAGTAACATCCTAGTCCTTTTTCTTAACAATATTTCAGGCAGAAATAGTGAGACACCGTAAGCTTAACAGAGCAGCCCGATGCACTAAACTACCCTTATGCATGAGGTTCAGGAAAAGGTCGGACCACAAAGGTCTATTATACGCAGCCTTATCCTATATTTCTGCAAGATGTTGTTTCCGCTGCTCGAACTCACCACTTCCTAGTCACATGGCAACAACTTCACCACTTACGCCATAAGCTTAAGAAACAGCTTATGGTGGAGCGTGGAGCTATAACCATGATTTTCATGCAACATATTCTCACGCAAGCAAGTTGGGACCAGCTACATGAATCTCACTGACGAAATCACACAATTTAAGCTCGTATCAGACCAATGTTATATCAAATATATTTTTAACTGACGTTATAAACCTCTGGCTGGACAAAAAATCTCTTAGAAACATATGACCTAAAGTAAAATTACCAAAATAACTAAAAGATGATCATGACAAAATGGCATTTCCAAGTAGAAATAGTAAGACACCATAAACTAATGACACTCAAAACATGAGCAAATATATGAATGCAGAAGTATCATGTGCTTCACCTTCCAAAAATCCTTTCTATCTCCTCTACTGAAAAATAACGTCAACCTCGCATAAAACTATCACCAAATTGCCAAGTTACAACATTATGATTAATAACTAAGGAAAACTAAAATTTATCACCGGCCCCTTGATACAGCGTAATTCATATCTTCGGTTGAGGATGGGAAAAGCTCAACGTAACGACTTCCAAGAGTCATCCTATCCTTCGCCAGTGCAGCTTTGGCATCATCATTGCTTGCAAACTCTACGAACGCTTCTCCAGTTGGCCTTCCATCCGGAAGAAATGTGACATGAATTGAATCCTCCGACAACTCAAAATCTTTAAAGAAATCCATGATGTCATCCTTCCCAGCAGAAAATGGCAAACCCCTCATTCGCAAAATACAAGTGTCTTCATTCATTTCCTTCCCATCCAATGGTTTCTCCAGTACCCTGACATACAAGGTCATATCAAATATTTTTCGTGTTAGTAGTAGAGGTTATACAATCTCTCATTTACTTCAAACGGCAGTATATCAGCAAAACCACGAAGAGAACAAATTGAGAACAGGATGCAACCACCAACCTGATATATGCTTGAACATATAATGAATGTGTATCGAAGGTTAGGTACAACAAAGGCAAGCTCTAGGAAAGTTGAAGGTTTGGCTGAGTCATTTCTAATCTCTATAAATCAGTTATCAATCTTGATGCCCTTGTCTAAATAAATCAGTTATTGCTTCTGATAATGTGAGCAACAACAAAAAAAACAGATAATGCCTAAAGGGAAAGATGTCGGTAGGTTACATCTATAAGCAAAAACAATCATGGTATAATGATCTGTATTGTTTTATACAACGTATGATATGACGTATAAAATCCTGCATTACCAGTTTAATAACGTTAACCAAACGTGAGCTCCTTGGTTATCCTTTTTCCGAAAGTCAGCTCCTATGAAGCAAAGATATCATGTGCTATATCTTAAATACCTAAATCCTTGCTTAAAGGAAGATGAAGAATGCTATCCTCAACACAAGTCATGTCCAAACAGCATACTAAGAAGACCAATGACTGTACACCTGTATTTGGTAAAGGGCTAAAGGCTCTTATCCTCAAAGCTGTCAGTAATTTATCGAAGTCGGTAAAAATGCAAATAGATTCTGTTTTTTCTAAGCTCATATAGACACAATTTTCATAAAGTAGCTTATGTTTCTCTAGAAAAGTGACCTCCGAAGTCGTAGGACACATCAGAAATAGAAATGTGTTCACTGTTGCAATGCAGTAGGTTAAGAGATATATTCACTCTAGGAAGATTATACAGTCTCACTAGCATAATAGGCGATGGCTACAGTCTACCAAGTTTACCGAAACCCTTATTTGCATCAACCAGAGTTAAGAGATATCTTGCTCTTTGGCATGTTATTCACTTCTGGTGTTTTTCTCCCTTAAAAGTTACAATGCAAGATGTGACATTGTCAGGGAAAGCAAACTACTAACAAGATCATAGAAGACGTGTATATGTTGACATGATAAAACAACAAATCAACATACTTAATCCTCTTTCACAAGGGAAATAATAAACAAACTATCAACTATTTTAAGCATTGGAATAGAAGGTTTTGACATGACCAAGATGATATACCACAACTCGAATATGTATCACTGAGACTAAAACAAAGCTTCAAAAATGGCCTGCATAAAGCATCACCCTGAAAGGGACGGCTTGAAGACAACCCCTATCAGAAGCATAAACTAGAAGAGTTCATCCACATAATTTTGTATATCTCTCGCTCGTCCACCCAAAGATAGTTGAAACAAAAAATAAAAATAATTTAAAAATAAAAAGGAGAATAAATCGGCACCAAGACAAGAGAGAGATAACCTACTGGAAAGGGTCCTCTACCTCATGAGGTTAGGAGTTTGAGTAACCGATGGCAAGTCGGGAATAGCCACTATTGGCCCCTGTGACGGGTGGGGCGTTGTTCAACAACAATAACAGCAATAATGCCACCCTAAATTAGTTGAGGTCAGCTTTACGAATCCTCTATATCCGCTATACTCCATTTGGACATGTTTCATCGAATTATTAACTAGCTAAACCTCTAAATCTAAGAACTATCCCTCAATCTTTAACGAAACTTAAGAGGCTCATGTCAAACAACGGACATAATGTAACTGTGTGAATAACAACTAAAATAAATTGGCATTCGCCATATTTTCAATGACTTCTCAAATTACTGAATTTTGTGTTTGCCATCTTATTGTGTTTGCTTTCCCCAATTCATCAAGCGTGGAAAATGACTTGCAAAGATAGAGTAAATTTCTTTAGAATGGAGGAATGAACCCAACCATTAGTTGGTAAGATGGGAAACAGAATGTCAATTAAAAAAGAAGGGGGATTAGGCATGAGTACGTCAATTAGAATAAGGAAGCCGCACCGGAGGTGAGGAATCTCTCTTATGCGATGAAAAATTACTGTCCAAAAGTCTTTGGAGTTTAGCAAAGGATAACAAAGACTACAGAGAGATAATCATAGCCAAAAATGGCTAATGAAAAGTTGGTGTTAAAAGCAATTATCCTTTGAAGCGGGAGTATAGTGACAAATAACAAGCTAGTGAGTACATTACTTTAAAACTAGCTTCAAAGTTGCTGATGAAAGGAGGGTTGAATATCGTATCAATAATTAGCTCGATCATTCATCACTACAGGATCAATTCTTGAACTTATGAGGTTTAAGCATCAACCAGAATCCTCCATATCAACACAATGTTGTAGTCACATGTCAGGACCACTAATAGGACATCAAGTCTAGAACGTCATGCAAATACTAAGAATTGAATAAAGTTATACAAGTTGTTGAAGATTATCACCGACAGGAGAGAGTTGTTCTAGTGGTGAGAGCTCAGCTCACAAGGAAAAACACATGGGACCTACTGAAGTTTGGGGGG
>ML260715.1:75790-119528 GCA_005239495.1 Nicotiana undulata | reverse complement strand
CCCCCCCCCCCCCCCCCCCCCCCCCACCCACAAAAAAAAGCAGCAAAATCAGCTATTTTTCTACATAGAGAAGTAGGCAGAGAAGTATAGAATTTCTCTACCGAGTAAAATTGGCCAATTCATAATCAGAAGAGTTTCTCCTGCTTGGGATATGATTCCCATTAACAAGTAAATAAGTTTTGTGCAGCTATCACACAGTGTATTATGTAGAGCTTGTGGAAGGACAGAATAGTAGATGTTCTAAAGGACAAACAGCCACGTTTGAATTGTATAAAGTTTTCTTGTTTAACATTCTGAATTTTTGGTTTGATTATGGGGATATCAAAGGAATAGATATATACTACTCCCTCCATCCCATTTTATGTGATACTCTTTATCTTTTTAGTCTATACCAAGAAGAATGATAACTTTCTATACAACAACAACAACTACACAGTAAAGCCCCACAAAGTGGGGTCTGGGGAGGGTAATGCGTACGCAGACCTTACCTCTACCCCGATAGGGCAGAGAGGCGGTTTCCGATCGACCCTCGGCTCAGGAAAGGAAAAACAAGAAAACAAAGACAATTCATTAGTAACTCCAGCAGAAATAGTAGCCTAAACATGGAAATCATAAAATTAATGACATGCAATAATATTAACCAGAAACTATCGGAGCTCAATAGAATACGCAAGCCATCTATGATAAACCCTACCCAAACCCGCCTCACCCCGGGAAAGAATGATAACTTTCTATATTAACAAAAATTCAACTCTAAACTTCCCATTGAGTACCCAAAGGTGTGGTCTAGCGATAAATGAAGTAGGAGGAGAATCATGAGATCTCGGATTCAAAACCCAACGAAGACCAAAAACACTAGATAAATTCTTCCCATCGTTCCAAGAAGGTAGCAGGTACTCTGTCCAACAGTTGAGATACACAAAAACTGGGCGGACACTATCATCATCAAAAAAAGCCTCTAAAGTTCTCATTTTACCCTTAACAAGATGATATATAGCAACAAAATTTTATATGGTATATATATGGTATTCTTTAATCCATAAATTGTGACTTCATTTTAAAGAAGTTTCACTGCTCGCTTTTCGCTTCAAGCCCTATGGACATCACCTTTTGCACTTTCCGCTTTTAAAATCACTGGCTGAGAGAAAATAAGGCATATCGGTATAGTGTCCATAAAATGTTGCAGTAGGTCCACATTATTCAATGATGAGAAACAAAGGGTGGGCACCACCTATAAAAAGTTTTATCTCAGCATATAGTCCACAGATAACTGCAATCAGTTACTCGACTGTCCCAGTGTCGAGGATGTCATTGACCAGTTCCTTAAACTTATTTGCCTCATTTACTTAGTCCTCAACTAAGACACAAACTTCCACGATGTCTTCTCCAAATATATTTATTATAACTATAAAAAAAATTGACATAAAGAAAAAAATTCAACATATAAGCTACATACATCGAACATACTTAATGTATCATTAGAATCTTGTGATCTTCCATATGCCAAGCCATTCATTTAAGTACATCGTCAAGGTAAGATGTGAATGTTACTTGAAAGAGTTTCTAATGATAGATTAAATGAAAGATGTCAATCTTTTTTAACTGAACCAAAAAGAAAAGAGTGCCGTACAAAATGGATTACTGGATGCAAATGCATTTTCCAGGCATCCTCATGCATTACGCAATCCGTTTGTCCATTTTAAAAATAAAATTCAAAATAAAGCAACGGATCTTGGCAGCATTTGATAAGGAAATATCAAACACCTAACTTCCTTGTAATGTTTCTGCTTTTTAGTAAGTTAAAGAACTCTGGAAAACGTGTTTGATTTCCCACCAAAGCTGGTCCTACGAAAATTGCAAGAATTTTGAAGGAAGATCATGTTCCTATTTAACGTTCACTTTCATTCAAACAAAGATGTACAAGAAAGTTTTCCTATTGGCTTATTTTACAGTAAGTTTTCAGGAAACATGCCCCTGATGTACTTCCTTGACATCTAACAAAGTTCAAATAAAACACACGTTGACAAGTGTAAAAATGCGATTACCATTTCATCTCAACGGTAAAAAAACATAATTGACACAGTGAGATATAAAGTAACGGGATGTGGAGTTTTGGCTCCCCACTCAAATGACCTACTCACAATATTACATCGTAGAACAACGGTTCTGATCTACTTGTAACTAACAAAATGGGGATAGGAAGAAAGAAAGAGAGCAAGGAAGAGGAATCTCGCTATCAAACCAATAATTTTAGGTAATAGAGACGATATCACCAGATCAAACAGGAGAAAACATATTAAATACTGATTGAAAGTGAAAAAGAATTTGGTACTCACCTGCACCTTGAAAGTGCTTCCTCCAACTCCTCAGGAGATGAAGGGAAGAGCTCTATGTAGCGATTCCCTATTGTCATCCTATCCTTGGCCATTGCAGCTTTTGAATCATCTGCACTAGCAAATTCAACATATGCTTCCCCCGTAGGTCTACCCTCAAAAGTAGCTGTTATATGAATTGATTTTTGCGAAAGTTCAAAATCATTAAAGAATTCAATAATATCTTCCTTGCTAGCTGAGAATGGCAATCCCCTCAACCATAATACACCAGTGTGTTCTGCTAAGTCTTTCCTTTCATCAGTAGATCTAGCCCTCGGAACTGAACCGCCACGAGAATCAAAAACTTCATTGGCTATAGCCTTATAGTATTCCTCCTTCTTGCTTCTGAAAACCTCAACATATCTTCTTCCAATATTCTGCCTGTTTCTCTGAAGAGCAAAATCAACTTGAAGAGGGTATCCCAGAACACAGAATGCTTCCCCTGTAAATCTGCCACCTTTGTGGACAAAAAGCACATCAATTACATCCAAACCATGCAAGAAATCAGCAATCTCAGTCTCTGAGCAATCAAAGGGGAGGCCACGGAGTCGAACAACAGGAAAAGGTGGAGGCTGGCCAGTATAAGAGTATGCAGGGGGAGGTGGAGGAGGAGGAGGAGGATTGTACAAATAACTTGAACCAGGAGGAGTAGCATAATAGGAGGAACCTTGATCCATTATACGTTGCCTTTTGAAGCCCATTTCACGGGCATCACCACCGTCAACATAGTTTCTTCATTAAATCAAAATGAAAGCAAACTTTTTTGTCAGTCTCCAACTCAAAATCAATAAAACAGGTATTATCCTGTCACATTTGAAACAAAGAAGAAAGACTAACGAGCGGAGCAGATAGATCAAAGAACAAAGTCAAACAAAATTTAGAAAATTATATTACTTTGTCTTCACCTAAGAGATTGCAAGATCCAAGACCCTGTCACCCACTATAATATTGTACATGAATCTAGTTACCACTCTATCTAATTATGTGTTGGACTCATATCTCGCAGAAATGCACACTTCCTATCACATCTGCCGCCATATAAAAGTTTCTTTTTTCTTTTTCAGTAATAGTGGCGGGCAAAGGGAGGGGATGTACTGTTTTAACTACAGGTTTAACCGAGTTCACTAGCTTTGGCTCATACCCTGTGTATATGTCAAAAATCTACTAAATATATGTACAAATATTAAATTTCAAACCCAATAACTCAATCCGTCCTCCAATTCTTCATTCTTTAAGAAAAGAACCTATTGGAAGGGCTGATTTGCGGATGACGAATTAGCATAGTGACTTGCATTCATCCTTTCGTTCATAGATCAACAGAAACTCTTGTTAGTAAGTGTTAATATCCCAATAAACAATAACAGGGCTAGTTCATTAGTTCATAATTATAACTAACTCCAATATTTTTCAGCGGCATCTCAAACTCATAGAGTTCAAATCCTGGATCCACCTATGTAAAAGCATCAATTTCACTTCTTTGGTCAACTACATAAGTGTAAATTACAACAAAAAAAGGGAAGCAAATTTCTTTGTGGGTATCTCATAAAACCTCAAAATACAAGTCTGTGCTAAGAAATTAAACAATTAAACATGATTTCCCTCCATTTACATCAATGTATCAAGAATGAATCTTACACTTTTGACCCACTAAGAGAAAACAATCAAAAATCAAAATAAAATACAAGCTACGAATAAATTCCAAGAAAATCATACAGACCCCAATAACAACAAAAAAGAAAAGAATAAGGGAATATTAAAAATAAAAAAAAAAAAAAAAAACTGACATTTGTAAGGAAATATAAATAAATACAAAATTTGGGATTAAAGAAGAATTTGGATGCTTACCCTCTGTAATACATTTTGTTGGAGCTCCAGATTGATTTTTCCCTATGTTTTTTGTGCTTCTTTACGGGGTTTTTGGGAAAAAGTTTAGGGTTCTTCAATTGGAACTTCCTCTCGAGAGGCAACTAGAATGGGCGTTTTTGAGTATGTTGTAAGCTGCAACGTGTCCAACGACGTCGTTCATTTGTATTTTAATTTTTTACCTTTATTTTTAGAGGGAGGGTAAGGGGGGTGGGGGGGTTAAATGACATGTAAAGTTATTGAGAAAATAATAAAATGGTCCATAATGTTTGGGGTTAGTTTATTGTGGTCCTCAATATATACTCGTTGACAGAGATAATCATTGATGTTTAGAAAATAGTTAACATTGGTCCTTAATCTTAAAATTAACAGATTTGTCAAAGCCTACTTTTGAATTTAACATCACTAGCTCCACCATTTTCATGTTAGGATATGGAAATTAAACCTTTTTCCTATTTTGGACAAAGTAAACTTAAAAGATATTACACGAAAATTTAATTCTTCGAGAAGGGAAATCAGCAGTCAGATACTCATTTATCTTGTAATTTTGGTCTGCCATTGTTGTTGTTTGACTAAAAAGTATGGGACCTTTTGTTAAACTAATTAAGTGAATAGATAGAGGGTAAATCCTAGTCAAAGATAATTAATTCCATATCTGAGATGGATAATATGAATGGAAAAATATAGTTGAATATAAATATCATCAGTAATCATGATCGGATTCTACAGTATGAGAAAAAGAATGTGACTTGAATAACATCAAATGACAACAAAATGTAAATTAAGGAAAGGGTTCACTCAATCTACGGAAAGATGGATCCCCTTCGTTTGATAGAGTTGAACGACAGACGAATACGAGAATCTTAGGACCATTTTTCCTTTTGGCGGAGAGCGTGAGGTGATAGACCATCCCCATCTGAAAGAGGTATGTGCCTCTTTTTACTAGAGCCAGCCCCCTCCTCTAAATTCTTTCTCTTGCTACTTATACATGACACTTCTTTTACCCAGCGCTCCTAAACTAGAGTACCCAAGTTTTTAGAATATCCTGTAGAATATTCCTCTAAAATATCTAAGTGCTAAATTAGTCGTTTGGGCTGATGAAGTTCGGAAAGAAGGGCAAATTGAGCCCTAGGTACATTGGTCCATTTGAGATTTTGGACAAGGTAGGAGAGGTGGCCTATAGACTTGCCTTGCCACCGCATTTATCAGTCGTGCATCCAGTGTTTCATGTATCCATGCTCCGGAGGTACATTGCAGATCCATCTCATGTTCTCGACTTCAGCGGTGTCCAATTGGACCAGAATTTGACTTATGAGGAGGAACCGGTAGCCATATTAGCTAGGCAGGTTTGTCAGTTGAGATCGAAGAGTTATCCTTCGGTTCGTGTTCAATGGAGAAGTCAGCCTGCAAAGGCAGCTACCTGGGAGTCCGAGTCCGATATGCGGGACCGATATCCCCATCTTTTCCCCAATTCAGGTACTTTTCTATGTCTGTTCGAGGACGAACGTTTGTTTTAGAGGTGGAGATTGTGATGACCCAAAAGGTCATTCTATGTTAATTTAGCCAAATCTGTGTTCCGAGGCCCCGAAAGCCTCCGTTAATCTCACCTCGATATGTGTGCGCATCCCGGGCGTGTAGCCGAGAAGCTTTTATGTGAAAAGTTGAAATTTATAATAATTAATTGATTAAAGTTGACTTTGATCAACATTTTTGGTAAACGGACCCGGACCCGTGATTTGACGGTCCTGGAGGGCCCGTAGGAAAATATGGGACTTGGGCGTATGCCCGGAATCAAATTTCGAGGTCTCAAGTCTGAGAAATGAATTTTTAAGGAAAATTATTTTCTGAAAAATAATAAAGACTTTTGAAAATGAATTTTTATGTGAAACCTGTGTTACCGAGCCCGTATTATGGTTCCGGAGCCCGGAACAGGATTAATATGTGTTATACGAGCTATCTAAAATTTGGTGTAAAACGGACTTGGTTCGACGTGTTTCGGATCAAAAATGAAAATTTTGATAGTTTATGAAGATTGAGAAAATTCTATAGATTTTGAAGTTCAATTCATTGTTTTTGATATTATTTTGATGGTTTCATTACTCGAATTAGTTCGTGAGATGATTTGGGACTTGTTGGAACGCTCGATTTGAAGTTCTGAGGGCTCGGGTGGGTCCCGGGTAGGTCCCGGGGTGTCCTTAGGCTAAACTATAGTTGTTGCGGTCCGCGGTCCATTTTTCGCTGACAGCGATGGGGGACCTGAGGGGGAGCTTCGCGGCCGCGGTCGTGTTTTCGCGGTCCGCGGTGGAGGGGCTGGGTCATTGGTCCGACTTCGGAGGCTTATATCTTTTGCTCCACAAGGAATTTTGAGATGATTCAAAAATGAAAGTTGTAGACCTTCGTGTCAGTAAAAGGTAAAGAAATTGCAATTTGGACATCTGTAGAGAAAGTTATGGTCAAAAGACTAAATCATGTCACTACAGTCATTTTTTCTCGGTTTTTTCAGCTTTTCTTGTCATTTGCTACCGCGGCCGCGGACGTTTTTCGCTGACCGCGGTGGGGGACCAGAAATGAGTATAATTATACGGGAAGTTCAGTTATTTTCATATTTCAAAGCCCTAAAAACATAAGAGGTGATTTTCCAAACACTCTTTCTTCTCCAAAACATTAGTAAGTGATTTCTAACTCATTTTCTTTACTCCTTAACTTCTTTTTACAAGATTTCACCCTAGAATCTAGGCCTAAAATCCTAAAATCAAAGTAAAAATTAGGGGTTTTGGGTAGAGTTAGGGTTTATGGAATTTTGGGTAATTCAACCTCCATTTGGGGTCGGATTTCAAAACAAATTTTATACTTGAACTCGTGGGGGTATGGGTAATCGGGTTTTGGTCCGAGCCTCGTGTTTGGACCAAACGGGCCCGGGGTCGAATTTTGGTATTTTTGGAAGAATGCTAGGAATTGTATATTTAGGCTATGGGATTGTATAAATGAGTCAGTATTGATATTATTAAGTTAATTATGTCTAGATATCGTTGTTTCGGAATTGAATTCAAAAGAAAGGGCGGTGTTAGAAGCTTGAATTGCTAATTTCGGACTCGAGGTAAGTGTCTTGCCTAACTTTGGTGAGGGAATAGGTATTGTGCGCAAGGTGCTAAGTGTTTATCATGTTCAATGCATTGGTGAGGTGACGAGTTCCTATGCATTGTGTGTCAAGCATGCCCGTGAGTCTATTTTGATGAATTTCGTGTTATTACTTCCATGTTCATTGTATCATGAAATTGTTTCTACTTGAAAGTTGATTGTTTGTTGACCATACTTGTTTATAAACTTGTGATAAAATGGTTCGTTTGAGGACCCAATTTGTTAAAGGATATACTTGAAAATATTGGTTATAGCTGAGACCCTTGCCAGGCAAGGTTATGATATTGACTGATATTTTTCCCTTGTTGGGTGATTATGATTTGTACTTCCACTATGTTGCATTCCTTGCCAAGTTGTTATTTGTTGTTGATATTGCTTGGGTGAGGAAGAGAGTAAAGCACGAAAGGTAATGTCGTGCCATTCATTCATATTATTCATTTATTTATTATTGCAATGTGAGGAAGAGAGTAAAGCACGAAGGGTGATGCCGTGTCATTCATTCATATTATTCATTTATTTATTATTGCAATGTGAGGAAGAGAGTAAAGCACGAAGGGTGATGCCGTGTCATTCATTCATATTATTCATTTATTTATTATTGCAATGTGAGGAAGAGAGTAAAATCACGAAGGGTGATGCCGTGTCATTCATTCATATTATTCATTTATTTATTATTGCAATGTGAGGAAGAGAGTAAAATCACGAAGGGTGATGCCGTGTCATTCATTCATATTATTCATTTATTTATTATTGCAATGTGAGGAAGAGAGTAAAGCACGAAGGGTGATGTTGTGCCATTCATTCATATTATTCATTTATTTATTATTGCAATGTGAGGAAGAGAGCAAAGCACGAAGGGTGATGTTGTGTCATTCATTCATATCATTCATTTATTTATTATTGCAATGTGAGGAAGAGAGTAAAAGCACGAAGGGTGATGTCATGCCATTCATCTCATTTATTCATTATTGCACTGTGAGGAAGAGAGTAAAGCACGAAGAGTGATGTCGTGCCATTCATTTCATTTATTATTGCAACCATTTCATATATTTACTTGTTTCATCGTGAGGACGAGAGTAAAAGCACGAAGGGTGATGTCGTGCCATTCATTTATCTGTTTATTTGTTGTGTTCGGCATCTCATTTTGCTTCTCCCCTGTTGCCCCCCCCCCCCTGCTTGTCCACGTATTACTTGTTTATCTGTTAAAATATTTGTTACTTCCTTGCTATATTTTTTGTAGAACTGTACATGTAGGTTATCGTTGTCGTGTCTAGCCTCGCCACTACTTCGGCTTGGGTTAGGCTCGGCACTTGCTCAGTACATGGGGTCGGTTGTACTGATGCTACACCTGCACTTCTCTATGTTGTGCAGATCCCGTAGAGTCTGAGGGATCGGTACAGAGACGTCTGTACTTATCCCCCCAGAAGCTGCGAAGTTAGGAGTAACTCCACATTTATTCATCTCCATCGTGCGAATTTATTCTATCATTGATGATTGAACTTGCCTACTCTTGTCCTCTCACTAATCTCGACAACATGCGAAGCGTCTACGACCGGACAAGAGATGAAGCCCCAATGACAGCTACGATCAAGGGAAGAGACAGAAGCAGAGCGCAGTCTAAAGCTCGGACATCAGCACCTATTGTACAGTCTCAAATGGATCTAGATGCGGAGGTTCTAGCTCAGTCAGTATATGTGGACTAGATTAGATTCCAGAAGGATTATAGCTACTCCATGGTTGCAGGATGCACTAGTCCGTTTATTGAGGTTGGACAAGTTACCAACAAGTTCCACTGCATTTCAGTGGTATATCTTTTGAGGACCCGCATGATTTTCTTGACCGCCTCTATGAGGTATTGCACACCATGGGAATAAGTGTAAAGCAACGGGGTTGATTTATATGATCTGTGAAGTTTAACAACGTGGATTATCAGGTGTTGTGACCTATGACTTCGTGCCACGTGGGGGAAGTCCACTGTCAAGGAATAGATTGCGAGGCCGTGTGTCATATCGGTTTTGGTTTGGAATGTATAAGGCCGGGAATTTTGCAAGAGATAAAGATGGGAATTTCGGTACGTCTACCTCCTTAATAACCCTATACCTCAGTACCAAAGGAGTTATTCAAACAACTTGAAGTCTACAAAAGTCTACCCGGCGTGGAAGTCACGGGTGTGTCAGGTCATAAGACGGTATCAGAATATGCCATCAGGTTCGATAAGTTAACCCGTCATACTCCTACGTTGGTTCGTATAGCCAGAGGGCGAGTCCCCAAACTCATTAATGGACTCAAAAATGATTGTAAATTTTGGACGACTCAGGGCAGGATGATACTTTATGTCGGCTAGTGGTAGAAATTGCCCTAGACTTGGGAGAGTCATATTTCATCAGAGCACTCAGGCTACGTGTCCCATTGCAGCTACAACTCAACTACATGACCACCTGAGGAAAAGGAGTCGGAATGTCGGAAGTGGGGGTTAGATTCCTAGAGGCGGAGACCCAGTCTGTTGAGATATTTTCTATGGTATGGATGAGGTCGATACATTAAATGGTTTTATTACAAGAACAATCTATAATTATTATAAAGTGATTATTTTCTGAACTTAATTCGGTTATGCTTATCTAATAAAATTCTTCTAATATGCTCCTCTTTCGGTTGAGCTTCGTAACTCAAAAATCCACTTATGTGGAGATAACTATATCTATCATTACGTGTTGTAATTTTGTTTAACGAAAAATATTTAAATGAAGGAAATGGAATATTTTGATTGGCACGATATGCATATTGCTTGTGATTCAGAATTGAGGACGAGATCCTTGCGTGTCATTATGATTTGGTATATTTTAGCCGGGCTACAAGCCGCGGTGGAAGTTATGTAAAGATGAGATCCTTGTGATGGAAATTCTTGTGATTAAATTCTCCCTTTTGAATTTAATTTTGTTCTGTTTTTACTTTAGTACTGGTAGGGAGTCATGCTTGTTAAACTTATTAGTTATGTACAAAATAAGAGTAATAAAAATAACAGTAGTTAATAATAAATAAATAGATAAACTAATTAGCTATCTGTGCGTAATTTTCCAAATTCGTGTTATGATTATGGAGCCTTAACCTACGAGGTAGGTGCCCACCCCAAGCGGCGTTAGATGAGGCACGTTATTTTGGGTAATTATGAGGTCTTCTAGCATCGTATCTCGATATCAGTATTGTGAAGGAAATTGAAGGAGCGGTTACAGGATTGTTGGACAAAGGCTTCATCAAGCCTAGTGTTTCTCCTTGGGGTGCTCCAGTGTTGTTCGTGAAGAAGAAAGATGGATCAATGAGGATGTGTATTGACTACCGGCAGTTGGATTGGGTTACTATTAAGAATAATTATCCTTTGCCGAGGATGGATGACTTATTTGATCAGCTTCAGGGTGCTACGGTATTTTCTAAGATAGACTTGAGGTTTGGTTACCATCAGTTGGGGATCAGGGCGTCTGATGTTCCTAAGACGACTTTTCGCACTCGTTATGGGCATTATGAGTTCTTGGTGATGTCGTTTGGGTTGACGAATGCTCCCACTGCTTTCATGGAGTTGATGAACCGGGTGTTCAGGCCTTATTTGGACTCGTTTGTGATCGTGTTTATTGATGATATATTGATATACTCTCGCAGCCGAGAGGAGCATGAGCAACACCTTAGAGTCGTCCTCCAGACTCTGAGGGATAGTCAGTTGTATGCCAAATTCTACAAGTGTGAGTTTTGGTTGAGTTCAATTGCATTTCTAGGCCATGTGGTTTCATCAGAGGGTATTCAGGTAGATCCCAAGAAGATTTCAGCAGTTAGAGATTGGCCTAGGCCCACTTCAGCTACAGAGATTCGGAGCTTCTTGGTCTTAGTAGGATATTATCGCCGATTTGTGGAGGGCTTTTCATCTATCGCAGCCCCGATGACCAGGTTGACCCAGAAGAGTGCTCAGTTCAGGTGGTCTGATGAGTGTGAGGCGAGCTTTCAGAAGCTCAAGATATCCTTGACCACGGCACCAGTGTTAGTATTGCCCTCAGGTTCAGGACCGTATATCGTGCATTGTGATGCTTCACGGGTTGGGCTTGGTGCAGTGTTGATGCAAGACGGCAAGGTTATAGCATATGCTTCTCGTCAGTTGAAGGTTCATGAGAAGGACTATCCAGTTCATGATTTGGAGCTTGCAACTATTGTTCACACTTTAAAGATTTGGAGGCATTATCTGTACGGAGTGCCATGTGAGGTGTTCACGGACCATAAGAGCTTGCAGTATTTGTTCAGACAGAAGGAGTTGAACATGAGGCAGAGGAGATGGTTAGAGTTTCTGAAGGATTATGATATTACCATTGTCTATCATCCGGGTAAGGCCAACGTGGTGGCCGATGCTTTGGGCCGGAAGTTAGTCAGTATGGGTAGTCTTGCCTATTTATCAGTCAGAGCGCGACCGCTTGCTTTGGATGTTCAGGCTTTAGCCAACCGATTTGTGAGATTGGAAGTTTCAGAGACTGGTAGTGTGTTGGCCCATATTGTAGCCCGTTCTTCCTTGTATGATCGTATTCGTGCCAGGCAATATGAGGATCATCATTTATGTGGTCTCAGAGATAGGGTCAGGAACGGAGATGCCAAGCAGGTTACGGTTGATGGTGAGGGAGTTTTGAGGATGCATGGTCGTATTTGTGTTCCTGATGTGGATGGAATTCGTGAGTTGATACTTCAGGAGGCCCATAGTTCTCGGTATTCCATTCATCCGGGCGCCGCAAAGATGTACCAGGACTTGCGGCAGCATTATTGGTGGCGTAGAATGAAGAAGGATATTGTAGCTTATGTAGCTCAGTGCTTGAATTGTCGGCAGGTTAAGTATGAGCACCAAAGACCCGGTGGTTTGATGCAGCAGATTCAGCTTCCCGAGTGGAAGTGGGAGCGTATCACGATGGATTTTGTAGTTAGGCTTCCACGGACTCAGAGGATGTTTGATGTAGTATGGGTTGTTGTGGATAGGCTGACCAAGTCAGCACATTTCATTCCTGTGGAAGTTTCATATTCAGCAGAGAAGTTGGCAAAGATTTATATGAGAGAGATTGTAAGATTGCATGGTGTGCCCTTATCCATTATATCAGACTGAGGTACTCAGTTTATCTCCCATTTCTGGAGAGTATTTCACCGAGAGTTGGGTACGCAGATTGAGTTGAGCACAACATTTCATCCTCAGACGGACGGACAGTCTGAACATACTATTCAGATTTTGGAGGATATGTTGCGGGCTTGTGTCATTGATTTTGGTGGTTCATGGAAACAGTTCTTGCATTTAGCTGAGTTTGCCTACAACAACATCTATCAGTCGAGCATTCAGATGGCTTCGTATGAGGCGTTGTATGGTAGACGGTGTCGGTATCCAGTTGGAGGGTTAGAGCCGGANTTACCAGTCGTGCATCCAGTGTTTCATGTATCCATGCTTCGGAGGTACATTGCAGATCCATCTCATGTTCTCGACTTCAGCGGTGTCCAGTTGGACCAGGATTTGACTTATGAGGAGGATTCGGTATCCATATTAGCTAGGCAGGTTCGTCAGTTGATATCGAAGAGTTATCCTTCGGTTCGTGTTCAGTTGAGAGGTCAGCCTGCCGAGGCAGCTACCTGGGAGTCCGAGTCTGATATGCGGGACCGATATCCCCATCTTTTCCCCAATTCAGGTACCTTTCTATGTCCGTTCGAGGACGAACGTTTGTTTTAGAGGTGGAGATTGTGATGACCCAAAAGGTCATTCTATGTTAAGTTAACCAAATCTGTGTTCCGAGGCCCCAAAAGCATCCGTTAATCTCACCTCGATATACGTGTGCAACCCGGACGTGTTGCCGAGAAGCTTTTATGTGAAAAGTGGAAATTTATAATAATTAATTGATTAAAGTTGACTTTGGTCAATATTTTTGGTAAACGGACCCGGACCCGTGATTTGACGGTCCCGGAGGGTCCGTAGGAAAATATGGGAAGTGGGCGTATGCCCGGAATCGAATTTTGAGGTCTCAAGTCCGAGAAATGATTTTTTAAAGAAATTTATTTTCTGGAAAAATAATAAAGACTTTTGAAAATGAATTTTTATGTGTTATACGCGCTATCTGTAAAATTTGGTGTAAAATGGACTTGGTTCGACGTGTTTCGGATAAAAAATGGAAAATTTGATAGTTTATGAAGATTGAGAAAATTCTATAGATTTTGAAGTTCAATTCATTATTTTTGATGTTATTTTGGTGGTTTCATTACTCGAATTAGTTCGTGAGATGATTTGGGACTTGTTGAAACGCTCAGTTTGAAGTTCCGAGGGCTCGGGTGGGTCCCGGGGTGTCCTTAGGCTAAAATATAGCTGTTGCAGGTCCGAGGGGTCAGTTCTCTGAACCCACCACCGCGGTCCGCGGTCCATTTTTTGCTGACCGCGATGGGGGACCTGAGGGGGAGCTTCGCGGCCGCGGTCATGTTTTCGCGGTCCGCGGTGGAGGGGCTGGGTCACTGGTCCGACTTCGGAGGCTTTTATCTTTTGATCCACAAGGAAGTTTGAGATGATTCAAAAACGAAAGTTGTAGCCCTTCGTGTCTAGTTTCCATTGAAGTAAGGAAATCGAAATTTAGACATCTGTAGAGAAAGTTATGGTCAAAATACTAAAGCATGTCACTACAGTCATTTTTTCTCGGTTTCTTCAGCTTTTCATGTCATTTGCTACCTTGGCCGCGGTCGTTTTTTCGCGAGTATAACTATACGGGAATTTCAGTTATTTTCATATTTCAAAGCCCTAAAAACATAAGAGGCGATTTTCCAAATACTCTTTCTTCTCCAGAAACATTAGTAAGTGATTTCTAACTCATTTTCTTTACTCCTTAACTTCTTTTTACAAGATTTCACCCTAGAATCTAGGCGTAAAATCCTAAAATCAAAGTAGAAATTAGGGGTTTTGGGTAGAGTTAGGGTTTATGGGATTTTGGGTAATTCAAACTCCATTTGGGGTCGGATTTCAAAACAAATTATATACTTGAACTCGTGGGGGTATGGGTAGTCGGGTTTTGGTCCGAGCCTCGTGTTTGGACCAAGCGGGTCCGGGGTTGAATTTTGGTATTTTTGGAAGAATGCTAGGAATTGTATATTTAGGCTATGGGATTGTATAAATGAGTCAGTATTGATATTATTAAGTTAATTATATCTAGATATCATTGTTTCAGAGTTGAATTCAAAAGGAAGGGCGGTGTTAGAAGCTTGAATTGCTAATTTCGGAGCCGAGGTAAGTGTCTTGCCTAACTTTGGTGAGGGAATAGGTATTGTGCGCAAGGTGCTAAGTGTTTATCATGTTCAATGCATAGGTGAGGTGACGAGTACCTATGCATTGTGTGTCAAGCATGCATGTGAGTCTATTTTGATGAATTTCGTGTTATTACTTCCATGTTCATTGTATCATGAAATTGTTTCTACTTGGAAGTTGATTGTTTGTTGAAAATCCTTGTTGATAAACTTGTGATAAAATGATTCGTTTGAGGACCCAATTTGTTAAAGGATATACTTGAAAAGATTGGTTATAGCTGAGACCCTTGCCGGGCAAGGTTATGATATTGACTGATATTTTTCCATTGCTGGGTGATTATGATTTGTACTTCCACTATGTTGCATTCCTTGTCAAGTTGTTATTAGTTGTTGATATTACTTGGGTGAGGAAGAGAGTAAAGCACGAAGGGTGATGTCGTGCCATTCATTCATATTATTCATTTTTTTATTATTGCAATGTGAGGAAGAGAGTAAAGCACGAAGGGTGATGCAATACCATTCATTCATATTATTCATTTATTTATTATTGCAATGTGAGGAAGAGAGTAAGTCACGAAAGGTATGTCGTGCCATTCATTCATATCATTCATTTATTTATTATTGCAATGTGAGGAAGAGAGTAAAAGCACGAAGGGTGATGTCGTGCCATTCATCTCATTTATTCATTATTGCACTGTGAGGAAGAGAGTAAAGTACGAAGGGTGATGACGTGCCATTCATTTCATTTATTATTGCAACCATTTCACATATTTACTTGTTGCATTGTGAGGACGAGAGTAAAAGCACGAAGGGTGATGCCGTGCCATTCATTTATCTGTTTATTTGCTGTGTTCGACATCTCATTTTGCTTCTTACCTTTTGCCCCCCCCCCCCTTGCTTGTCCCCGTATTACTTGTTTATCTGTTAAAATATATGTTACTTCCTTGCTATATTTTTTGTAGAACTGTACAAGTAGGTTATCGTTGTCGTGTCTAACCTCGCCACTACTTCGGCCGGGGTTTGGCTCGGCACTTGCTCAGTACATGGGGTCGGTTGTACTGATGCTACACCTGCACTTCTCTATGTTGTGCAGATCCCACAGCCGGACCCGATGGACACTGATTGAGGGAGCATCCTTCAGTCCACTCCGGAGATTTCAAGGTAGACCCGCAGACATTTGTGGGCCTTGGCGTCTCCTCCATCCTTATCTTTCCATTCTGTCTTGTTTTTCTTAGTTCTGAGACAATTATGTATTATTTCTTCGGACCTTGTATTTAGTAATCTCATAGACAGTTCGTGAGTTAGTGACTCCAGATTCTGGGATATTGTAAACGAATCGTGTTATGGGTATTTGTATGTAATTCAGAATTTATCTGCTTCTGTACTTAAAGAGGAATATAAAATGTTCTAGTTATTTCTATTATTTCAGTGTTAATATGTTAATGTAATTGTGTATGTTGGCTAGTATAGCGGGTGCAACGTTAGACGCAGTCACGGCCTGAAGGTGGGATTTCGGGTCGTGACACCATGGGTCCAAGGGCCTGGTGGTGAAGATGCATGATAAAACTAATTGCTGCTTTTGGGCCAACTTCTTCTTCGTGAGGAGGGAGCATGTGGTGTCGAATCCTAACGGGTTTCCCGAGGATTAGAACTATGCTCGTAAGTGTTTCTTCCAAATGGTTGTTCGTTGTTTCTTCTTGGTGATATGATCGTTTATTCTCCCTTTTTTTGGCACCCGAGAAGGACCCTCCTTCTCTAGTCGCCGACATCCGTGGCTGGGTGAGCCAGATTTTGCCTCACACAGTGGGGATTTGCGAGAGGTCTCCGTTTAATGAGAGATTTTGGCGAAGACCTTCGGCTGGTGAGTCATTTCGTCTTGCCCGTAATAACTTCGCCCTTCGTTCCATATTTTCTTCCCTCCTATTTTTTGGCTTAAGCCTCTTTTGTTGGTAGGTTGGAGGGCCACGAGGAGGGCGAGGTCTACCATTCCTGCTTTCCGCTAGTCGAGCGCTTTGGTCAGACCTGTACCAACTGTGGCTGTAAGTGAGCGTGCTCAGGCTGCCGCTACTTCGCAGACTCCGGCCTCGCATGGACTCAGCCGCCAAGATGTTGCTCCCTAATGGATGTTTCGACTTCCACAGTTTTTCATTTGATGGATGAGTCATCGCATGGAGAAGACGAAGAGGCTCCATTAAAAAGGAAAATGATAGCGACTGACAGAGTGATCGAGGACGAGAGGCCTTCGAGAGGTGAACCCGAGTTGGCTGCATCCGAATCGGGTGACGGTACTGATTTGGTGCAGAGATCGTGCCTCTTTCGGGTGTCGAGGTATCTTCCTTGGAAGAAGGGCAAAGATCAGAGGCGGTTGCATCATTCTGAGTGATGGCCCATCGACTTCACAATGGGTCGATGTTCCCTCTTCGGCTGGGGAGAGGGTGAAGGGAGTGGTTTATAGATGATTATGAGTCCGGCTCTGATGTTAATATTGGGTATATGAGAATGTTTGAGGAAGGGTTCACCCGGGTCGAGGTGAGGACGGATGGTTCTTCTCATTTGATCGAAATTCCTTCTGACTGTGATTTGTTGGAGGATACAGTGAGCTTGGTGCCTTCCTTAGCCCCTCTTTGCTCTGCCGCCGAAAATAGGGCCCTTCAGGAGCTCAGAGATGTCGAGTTGTCACGGGGCATAATGGGGATGGCTTTGAGGGTGAGTCCTTTACTGTTTTCTTCGTTTCGCGCCTCCCGTTTTTACTGATTTGGCTCTTTCTTTTTTTCTTCTCTCTTTTCTTTCTTCATACTTTTATCCTGGAGATTGAGAGCGCCCGTCGGGAGGAAAACCAAACTGTTGTTTTGCAGAAAAAGGTTTCAAAGTACTGTTGGTATCGTGACAAGTACCGTGAGATGTGTGTGCGGCTCAGAGCAGGCGAAAAATTCCAATCCCTTGGGGATGAGTTGGACCAGAACGACGAGGACCTGATGCGATCTGTTGGCAGATGCAGCGAACTTGAGGGGTTGTTTATGGCCAAGGAAGAAGAGCTCAAGGTGAGCGAGGGGGTCGTGGTTGAGTGTGTTTCCCTTCAGGCGAAAGTGGTGGCACTATGGGCAGAGCTTGAGCAAAGCACAATTACAGTCGATGGTCTGAGTGTCGAGTTGGCGGAGAAGGGGACTGAGTTAGATGAGACTGAAGAGGCCCGTGTAGCGGTTTTGGCGAGGGTGGCGGCATTGGAAGAGTCTAGCCGCGTCCTCAGGTATGAACGTGCAACTGAAGCGGAAACGACCGCACTAAGGGAGGCACGACTTGATGAGCGAATTGGTGGGCTTGAGAGAGATGTCTCGAGCCTGGGTGATCAAGTTGTTGCTCTCGAGACTGAGAAGGCACGGTTGTTGGCTCAGACTCCCTCTTATGTTCCTGCCTCTCCCGATGTTCCTTGCAATTTATACAAGATGTGGATCCATAATGAGGCTCGGCGGGATATATACAGGGACTTGTTGACGGCGGGGAATGTTTCTGAAGCCGCTTTCGAAGATAATCGTGTTAAAGCAAGTGAAGCCTAGCTTGCCTACGGTTATGACCCCGCGACACCGGGGCCCGTGAAGATGAGGAGGTCGAAGACGGGCTTACGTCCGATGATGGGTATTGATCGGTCCAAGCCTACACTACTATTGAGTGCGAGGGTGGTCGATGTAGTTTTAACCCAACTAGGTCGGGAAATCCACAGGGAGTTAATTGTTTGGAATTAGGTTTATATCTAAGCTAGATGCGGGCTTTGATTCTAATTACACTTTCACAAGTTTGGGTTTGATTCTACTTCTAACTTTACTCTACTGTATGCAATAATTGAAACTAATGACAGTACTTTTATTGTTGGACCTTTGTGGGATGTTTACTTTCATTGGAACAGAACATATGTTTTTTTTGTTGTACGTCTTTGACTCTTTTTTTTGAATGTTTTTCTTTGCAAAAAGTCCTTGATTCTTAGTTGGTTTGAACGAGGTCGAATGTTGATTGTTTAGCACGAGGTCGAATGTGAGTCGATTCGAGCGAGGTCGAATGTGAGTCGATTCGAGCGAGGCCAAATGTTTGACTTTATAAGTGGTTCAAACGAGGTCGAACGTTAATTGTCTCAAATGAGGTCGAATTGAGTCGATTCGAGTGAGGTCTAATGTTACCTTTGTTCGATGATGGTTGGGGGCCGCATGGACCTGAATTTGAACGAGGTCGAACATAACCTGTAGTTAATTCGAGCGAGGTCAAAATTAACTTGTTTAATTGATGATGGCGGGGGGACGAATGGGCGTGAATTCGGACGAGGTCAAACGTAACTCGTAGTTAATTCGAGCGAGGTTGAAATTAACTTGTTTAATTGAAGATGACCCGGGGCTGCATGGGCGTGAATTAGAACGAGGTCGAATGTAACCCGTGGTTAATTCGAGCGAGGTCGAAATTAACTCGTAGTTAATTCGAGCGAGGTCAAATTTAACTTGTTTAATTGATGCATCGTCGCTTTGGAAAAAATGCGGGTGATCTTCATGCACTTAAGCTTTGCCTTCATATATCGGAGAGATTTACATATTTTTCGGGCTGGCAATCCAGTCCTAGTCTATATGGTCTCTTGGCGTCTTCAGATTTTTTCTTTATGATGTTAAGTATCAATTTATTGGAGGATTCCTCTTGCCCGTTGCCTGCTGGGTGGTACGGCATGGAGAGTATCCTTGTGATATGCTACTCCTCGGAGGATTCAATGACCTCTTTCTTGATGAGTTGGGGTCCGTTGTCATAACTTATCTTTTTTGGGGAGGCCGAAACGGCACACAATATGCTTTTTTTATACGACGACGATTGTTCCCTGTTCGCGTATCTGGAAGAATGCTCCTGCTACTAACCCTCTCAGAAAAATAGTCAGTTAAAATCTAATGAAATTGTTCGTTACCTCGATTCTATCAGTCGGCGAGTGGAGGGGGGTGACCATGTTCCCTTCTCCAGTCATGCTTTTAGTGACTGCTACCAATTTGGAAAGGTTGTCTGCTTCGACATTCTTTACTTGAGGGATTTGGTCGAGCTGGCATTCATCGAACTCGGGTAACAACTTGTAAATGTCGGTCTGGTATATTTGCAGTCTTTATTCCCTGATTTGGAAAGTCCCTGTGACTTGATTGGCAACGAGCTGAGATTCGCACCGTAAGACGACTTGTTCTGCTCCATATTCGAGTGCTATCTTTAGACTTGCAATCGGGGCCTTATGCTCGGCTCGTTGTTTGTCATATCTGGGCCTCTTATGGACTGCCGATTTACTTCGCTTGTGGGGACCTCGAGTTTGAGTCTCAGTCTCGATCCCGACATGTTTATAACCCAACCCAATCGTGGGTGCACAAAAATAAAGTATACATAATCCATACCATAAGCGTACATGTAAGACAAGTTTATCATTTCAAAGAGTCACACAACAAGATATCATCCCTCTCTGAAAGAGAGAGAGAGAGAGAGCAGCATATATAAGACATAGGTTGATGTCTAGCATTAACATGGCAATATGATTGTGTACGTGATTAGTACATAATGGACATAATCCTACTCTAACAATTCACACTCATGACATGCCAAAGCCTACTACAGCCAAACATTGTTTTCACATTGACATCAAACCTAATTTTAATTTCTCGCTTTTACAAAATCTTCACAAGTCATAACCTCATTCTGTTAGCAAAAATAACACGCTTTCCAGCATTATGCGTCAATGACATAATCCACTAAAAAATTGTAGAACATCTCATACATTCATGCAAAGATCCAATCTTGAATAGTTTGGCTATTTCAAGAGCTTGTCTATGAATACCTCATGTTTGCATTTGTAACGAAAGGATGCCGCTACAATAAACAGAAAGTGGAACTAGAATTGAATTTAGATCTAGAGGAAACTAAAATTTCAACTAGAAAATCCCCACAGACGGCGCCAAATTGTTTGACCAAAAGTATAGGACCTTTTGTTAAACTAATTAGGTGAATAGATATAGGGTAAATCCTAGTCAAAGATAATTAATTCCATATCTAAGATGGATAACAAGAATGGAAAAGTATAGTTGAATGTAAATATCAGCAATAATCATGATTGGATTCTACAATATGATAAAAAGACTGTGACTTGAATAACATCAAATGACAATAAAATGTAAATAAAAGAAAATGTTCACCCAATCTCGAGCAAGATGGATCCCTTTCGTTTGATATAGTTGAACTACAGACGGATACGAGAATCTTAGGATCCCTTTTCCTTTTGGCGGAGAGTGTGAGGTGATAGACCACCCCCCTCTGAAAGAGGTATGTGTCTCTTTTTTTATAGAGCCAAACCCCTCCTTGAAATTCTCTCTCTTGATGCTTATATAGGACTTTTCTCTTACCCAACGGTCCTAAACTAGAGTACCCAAGTTTTTAGAATATCCCGTAGAATATTACTCTAATATATCTAAGTGCTAAACTAGCAGTTTGGGCCGATCCGAGTGCTCGACCTCGACCGTAGTTGAGCTACTCGCTAGTATATTACTTCTTGTACGTAACTTCGCCCTGATCGACTCTTAGTCGTCCTTCTTTAAATAGAACTCGTTTGATCAGATTTTGACTCATACAATTGTGTTGAAGTGAATATAGTGATAATCGTAGTGGTTTTGCTAAGTGAAACACATATAATTGAATCCTTAATGCATATATTTCATTGAGCCATTCTCGACCAATTAATCTCTCATCTCATCGAACACTCATTAACGCTTGATTTTAAGACTTTTATGGTTGCTCGTTTTTGTTCTCCCTCGACGATATTGATACTTATATACTTAAATTGTATCAACTCATATACCGATATTCAGAGGCGAATTTAAAATTTAAAATTTATGGTTCTTAACAATTTCACGATAATATAACAATAACAATGGATTCACAATCAAATACTTATGATTATATATATATATATATATGTGTGTGTGTATGTGTATATTTTTTTCTCCAAAGTAACAAAATATATGTATCATTGATTTGGATAAAAGATATTGAGTTCCCTTGAATCCATAAGTTATAGGGTAAATCCCAATATCAATAATACATACATTATGTATTTGTGCATTGTTGTTTATTGTGATCTTTACTCAAGTAGTCAATCATATTTATTATTACTTTTTTAGTTATATATATATATATATATTATATTTATTATATACAATTATACATATTTAATACATAAATTATGTGTATATTATATTTTCACCGATTATTTTTAATTTATGTGATTGGGTGAACGGCTAGTTAATTCGTTCTTGTTTTATTATACTTTCAGTATTAGAATTATATTATATTATATTTTGACACCTTTGTTTTCTACTTTCCCCACAAGTAACAAATTTTTTTCCCCACAAGTAACATGCTAGCTAGTTGGAAATCCTAAAAAAAATTGAACACGTTAGTATTAGTTAAAATCCAGTCGTTGGTCCTTACACGTGGCTAAAAAAAGCCAACAAACTTGGAACCAAACCGTCCAACTGTGTGTAGGAAGGTGAACCAAGAAAGCTAAGCACACCTTTTATTTGAATCTCTTGATCCTTTGGTTTGAATCATCTTATGTGGTTGGAACAATTTGGACCTCAAAAATATTCTCAATTCTGATAAATAAACATTTTCAAGGAAAAATTCTACTCTTTTACTTTCCTTTTGCTTGTCCAAATAAAAATACCTCACTTCTTGATTTCTTTATCTAAGTGCATGAACTTGTGAATTTACTTGCCAAGTTCCAATTTTTTGAAACCCCATTTCATTTTTTCCTATTATTTCATTTGGGTATCTTTTAATTTTCTTGAATTAGTATTTGATTTTGAAATTTTGGTTAAAATGATGGGGGCATTGTCTGTTGTGGGTTCATCTATGGTGGATTCACATTCTAGTCCTTGTTTGTGTTTGGATTCAGTTTTGTATAAGAGTTCTTCTTCAATTGGTAGGAAGCTATTTCCACGCTTAGGTTCAATGGAATTGAGCACTTCTTTTGTAGATTTGAGGTTTTCAGCAAAAGCATTTAAGGGTAATTTCAAGAATTTAAAGAAGGAGAAAAAGAGTAGGAGGAATCTTGTGGTTGTCAGTGATTTAGGTGGACAGTATGAATATGGCTTTGATGATATCAAAACGGTGAGCAAGCTCTAATCTTTTAAGTTTTTTTTTTTTGAAGTAGAGGATTCATGTAATCGTCAATTAGTTTGAGATTGAGACGTAGTTATTGATGTTTGAAATGTGTTATAAGATCCCATGTTTAGCACATTCGTTTATGCTTTTACTGGTCCGCCTTCTCTATAATAACATCCCTATGTAACAAACATGCACTATAAAAACCAAGTTTTTCTCGGAAACAATTTTTTATGTTATGCTATAATATATGTCCTCTACAACAGCACATCATTGTAACATCCAAAAAATACTAGAACAAGCGCGACTGGTATAGAGAGGTTTGACAGTATATTCGAAGAAAACATGCATAACTAGTCAATTTGTATGTGTGATTGGTCACTAATTGTTGAGAATCTACTGCAATTAAACAACAACAACAACATCAATGACTCAATCTCAAGTAGGTTGGGGTTGGCTATATGAATCAAAACAAACCATGTCGCTCGATTTAAGCTAATCTTTTGTAGTATGAGCATTCATCATAAATTGACTAGCTTTATGCTAGCTGTCAGCCTACCACAACCCTCCTCCTTTATCCGCCTTGAGACTGGCAATGTGAGCAAGCTCACGAGGCGGAGTTAATCTACTGCGATAACTGGTAGAGTATTTGAAACATGAGTTATAATTATTTCCCTTCTTTCCGCAATGATACAAAATACGTTTACACCACCATCTTGGTGAAACAAATACCAAAATATGATCTAGTTGCAGAAGCTACACTATATGGTACTTGTAGCTTGGATCTTTTAGAAGTTCAATACCATTATTTGTTCCAAAAACGGAAAAACGAGCACAGTAGAGTGGTGAGAAACTTATCGTTTTACTTCCTTTAGGTGGAGTTTTTTGTAATTGACCTCTTGTTGTTTGATATAACCCAAGGAGAGGAAAAGTGTTTATACTTCATGAATTCCTTCCAAGTTCCAACTTTTTAGGGGCTAAAAGAGCTGAGATGGAGGAATATTGAACCCTCCAGTTTTACGTGTGCTCCTCTGTTACTTTCTTTCTTGAAACTCTTTCGCCCCAATCAAATTTAGCATTAGGGACGGAGTGAGTAACTTAGTCGCTATCTCAATTCTTTGTTATGAGTTTTCAGGTTTTGCTTTTTCTTTATTGATCTTTCTTTAATGGGGAAGGTAAACTGTTTGAATTGTTTGTTGCGTTATTGATATTTGCATTGTATGAAAGATCTGGATCAAATGTATCATAACACAGTCTATTGTAGCATCCCCCTGCTCTTCCATCGTTACATGATTCGTCGCTATGGTACTTACTAGCTGATGATAAGATTGGTAGTTCTTTGGAAAGTTGTAACTGGATTTGGCAATGCGAGATTCTCTTTAACTGTGCTTATGAATAAATTAGAATGTTCATCTGTTGTTTTCAGCTTCGCAATCCGGTGGGCGGTGGGTAATGGTCCCACCCCTCTACCCTTCTCCAACTAAATACTAGACTCGGTTTCCAAGTAGAATCGAACCCTTGACATGCGCCTACCGCACATCCCTTGTTGTACTACCTTTGCCATTGACCCAAAGCCCTGGGGCGGTTGACTATACTTTCTCTTTGAAATAGTTATGCAAAGATTTACATATAAGACTATACTGGAGAGTGGAGATAGAGAAGGTGGCACAGTCATGTGATGATAAACTCTTTCGGTTATGTTCCTCTAGATGGCATGCTACACTTGGATCAACATTGTGAGGACAAAAATCCAACTTTTTGTTTCTTCTCCGACATATGATATTGTTAGTTCAAGAGCTATTTCTTTCTGAGACTCTTGCTATTTGAATTTCTCGTTCTAGAGCAATAAAAGCATAGGTATAGGTCATGTAACCCGTATGGCCTATAGGTTACCGGTTCGAGCCGCGGAATCAGCCACTGATGCTTGCATAAGGCTAAGCTACCTACATCAAACCCACTTGGGGTGCAGCCATTCCCCGGACCCTGCGTGAACGCGGGATGCTTTGTGCACCGGGCTACCCCTATAGGTCATGTTGAAACCAATATTGATGATTACGCAAGTAGCAATGACCTTGTCTAATGTGGTCATCCTGAAAACACATGGAACGGAAAGGAAAGGACACTCAATCTGCATGATTAACCTGGTCGAATAGTAGACCTTCATTCGTCTATTACTTTAATGGTTGTACATTACTTTTTAAGATATATCCATTTAACTACCAAAAGTTTTGTTACATTACAGGCAGAAGGAATTAGTCGGGTTGATTTTTGGGATATACCTTCCAAATATGACATATTCCTTGTTTGATTCTGAAGTATTCATTTATATGTCTATATGTCTTTCACATCCTGCACGTTAACGCCAGTAATATTTTGCTGTTTAACAAAATCTGAAACACTTGCATTTTTTCTGCAGCAAATTCTTAACTACTTCACATTTAAAGCAGTGAGGACTATTTTGAACCAACTTAATGAAGAGGACTCTCCACAATATCAATGGTTCAATGAGTAAGTACATATTTTCCTCTCAAAAGTAATTTTTTTTTTAATGAATAAGAGTGTGTCCTATGGTCTACTGGCTGTCAGATTATCAAACAGAAATGCCTAAATCTTGAGTTATTTCCCTTGATCTTGATATTACGGCTAAAGAGAACACTAATCACTGCAGTACTGATGTCAAACATTTGAGCTTGTTAACTTTGTTTCTTGACTATCTGTTATTTAACAGTTATGTTACAGTAAATAAGCTTAGGGATGGGAAGCGTTTTATTCGCAACCTTGCTAAGGTAAGTCTTCTTGACCTCCATTTGTGTCTTAATTTAAGTAACTATGGACTTTGCATCTTTGAAATGACCTCCGAGCTCTTGACAAAGATTTTAAAAAGAGAAAAGAAATCAATCTCACAAGAAAAAGAAAGCGAGCTGACAACTTCTTACGATATTCTTGACAGGAGAAGCAAGAACTCGCTGAAAAAGTGATGGTAACACGGCTCAGTCTGTATGCGAAATGGATAAAAGTAAGAACTAAAACGCTTTTGCTTCAGAACTTTTGGACATGGAACTGTCACACTTATTTGTTTTATTTTATTGTTGCCGCTGATCTATCGTAGAAATGTGATCACGAGGAGATCTACAACCGAATATCTGATCAGAATGTGGAAGTGATGCGTGAGCGGCTCATGGAAACTGTGATTTGGCCATCAGATGACACGAACTCGGAGAGAGTTGGGTGAAAGAAACTCATTGTTGATTTCACTGTTGATTTCACTTCACTTTTCTCTTTCAGATTCTATTAGCTTCTCACTGAAAATTGCAGCAAATTAGTTTATGTTGTATTCTTCCGAGATCACCGGGATTCTTGAACTTAAGCTGTATATAAAAGGGATTTTGTATTTCATATTTAGTATATCAAGAAGGTGAGCCTTGGTGTAACTGGTAAAACTAATACCATGTAAACAAGGTCATGAGTTCAAGCTGTGGGAAACACACTCTTACAGAAATGCAGAGTAAGACTGCGTACAATAGACCCTTGTGGTCCGGCCCTTCCCCGGACCCCGCGCGTAACGAGAGCTTAGTGCACTGGGCTGCCTTTATTATTATTATTATTATTATTATTATTATTATTATTATTATTATTATTATTTTATTGAAATACAGTTTAATTCAAGATTAGTTGACTTCTTTTGGAAATAATAGATTATGAGCATGTAACTTTTACCCCACAAAAAATATTCCTACAAAACTAATAAATATATTATTTCTATTTATTTTAAGATTTATTTTTATTTTTTTCTTTTCGACTTTTTTGGTAATTATTTGAAATTAGTTGCATTTTCCATGCATTTAGCATTTTTGAAACCATAGAAAACAAGAAAATATTTAAATCATCATCATATAGCATTATTAGGTTTTTCTAATTACATAATTTGATTATACTATTAGAAGAAAATCACAAAAATTGTTTATTTTTGACATTTTTAGTTTTAATGTTAAAATTAGTAAATTTTCTTTTAAAAGATTTAAAATTGACTAATTATGTAAATGATACAAATAGATAGTTAGTTTAATTTTACAATTTAAGATAATTTAGTACTTAATTTAGGATTTGATCAAATTAAATAGATTTTAAAAATTTAATTAAACAAATGAGTTTTAGTTAGCCTGGCCGGACTGGGCCAATCTTAACCAGCCCAACCCCTAAAATACTCGGTCCAAATTACCAAGTCCAATACCCCAACGAAATCCAGCCTAAACCAAATGACATCGTTTAGATGTCAATCAATCCAGTCATTGATCTTCAATAGATCTAACGGTTCAGAATGAGTTATGTCATTCATGAGTATTTAAGTGTCCCAACGATCCCCCTACCCCCTCATTTCGTCAGTTACCCTCTCTCACATCTCGCTCTAAACATCACCCTAACCCTAGCCTCCTCACCACCCTCCGCCTTAAGCCACCGCCGGAATTCGCCTACGGCGGCGGTGACGCCTAAAACCACCCTAAAGCCACTAAATCCACCCTATCCTCTCCCATCACTCTTCCTAAACCTCACCCCACCAATCAAACCCCCAAAACTCCCCATTAAAATTGGTAGATCCTAAACCTAAAAGAAATCAAAAACCCTAGCTCCGCCCAAGCGGCAGAACCCTAATACCACCCAAACTTACCCCATACACTCCCTTGCACTTCCTAAAACTCACATGCCAACTAATCACCCAAAAATCCCACCAAAAATCTCAGATCTAAGATTTGAAAACTCAGAAACCCTAGCGTCGCCGCCGGAAATTGCCTATGGCGGCGGCAGAGCCCTAAACGTACCCAAAACCTTACCCTACAACCACTGCACCCCCTAGAACCCTATTTTACACATAGATACAAAAAATACTCCACCAAAAACCTAGATCTTAGATCTGAGTCTCCAAAACCCTAGATCTTAGATCCGGCTCTCCAAAACCCTAGATCTAATTTTCCCTTTCTTTTAAAACTCTACCTAGATTTTCTAATAATCCTCCTGCCAATATCTCCCATTAGGAACCTCAGATTTCAGATGGGTGTATTTTCACGAGGATTTTTAACGGCTAGATTTCCCTTGTCCCAAAAGAGTTCTTAGGCATAATTTTTTTTCCTTTTTTCTTTCTGTTTATTATTATGTATTTTATTGTTATTATTGTTCATGTTTATTTTCAATATTACTATTTTTACTTATTTTCTGTTAATTGAATAGAATTGTTAGGGAAAATCAGTAGTTAGAAATGCATGATAATGTTAGGAACTAGGCCTTGCCGTTTGGGCCACTTAACTTGGCTCAAAAAATTGGGCATGTTTCTGATAGACATGCCCATAGCCTTTTCAAAGTTTAAGAGCCAAAGGTCTTTAGACCAAGATTCACACGACTCAGGCCCATAGCCAATCTGGTTATGAGGCAATTCCAAGGCTCTGAAGGGTCAATTTTGGAATCTTAATTTTGAAATTTTCAGCAAATGTTAAGAAACTTTTAGAATAGGGACAACTGTCCCAATACTGAGTAGGAATGGATAGGGATAAGATCCCAAATATTCAGAAATTAGACAGTTGTCCATTTTCTGTGATAAGAAGGTACCAGAAATTGGACATCTGTCCATATTTCTGTTTAGGAAAGATGCCTTTTCCCCAATTTTAGGGAATACTAGCAGATTCCTTTTGGTACCCTAACTCATATCCCTTTGTTTGTTCTCTTGATGCTATCAAGGTACCTTCTTATTAATGTAGAAGTTTAATTTTGTTGTTCGTCAAAATTTATGTATGGTTTGAATATGGTCTTATGCGTAAGTAAAATTATTGCATAAATCATGTTGGTTAAAGTTGCTTAGTTAGAATAGTAATGGGTAGATTTTGTTACCATTAAAGAACTAATCTCATTATTTAGTTAATAAGTTGTAATAATTTGGTCCTTTCAATATCTTTCTTGTATAATAAATTATTTTGATATTAATAGCTTTACTATTTTGTTAAACATAGTAATTTCAATTCGTTAGTTTTCTGGATCATGAAAAACTGGGTCTTTTTACGAGCAAACTAGACAGTAGGCCATAATATATTTTCAGGCCCAAAATCAATTGGGTTCATGGAACTGTATTCTAAATTTCTGCCAAATAAATTGAGTTGATAATTTGATTAACGACATTTACACTCTAAAGTTTTAAATACACAATAATTTTTAATCTTATCACTTTAACATAGTGTTAACATTAGAAGTAAAAGACTTAGGTAGAGAATTATCGAATTAAACCAGATTTTGATTTACTTTATTCGTGTCCCAGACCCCCTTAGCATACTGTTTTAAAAGGTGATTGAAATATAAGTAAAATCCTATAATTGCTATTACAAAAATTTGTCTCAAATTCGTTCGAATAAATATGCATTGGGCCAAAGCAAATTGGTCTCATTATCGCCAGGCCCAAATCATGTTTGGATTAATTCCAGTTAGCTAAATGTGCATTGGGCCGGAGTCACTTGGACTCAGTCATCACCAGGCCTAAATCATCTTTGATTGAATTTTAAGTTGCTTTAAAGCATGCATTGGGCGGAGTCATTTAGACTCAGTCATTCCCAAGTTCTTTTCGAATTAAATTCAATAGCTGGTCCAAGTAATGGACGATATGCATCTTGGGCCAGAGTTCATTTGGACTCAGCCTTTATCATACCCAAGCCCCTTAAACATAGATCCATTAGGCAGTTAATGTATAAGCTGCCCGGCTAATTTAAATAAATATATCACGTAGTATTGAACCTTCACACCTAGATACACACCATAGTACACTTAGCTTAGAGACATAACTTTAATCTTAAGTGTACTCCTAATCAAACTAACTATTACAATTATGTACACGTACGTGTGACATAGTTGTGATATCAAAAACAAACCAAGGTACACGCTCGCGTGGACAAGATCAAACATTCTCAGTAAAGTAAAATGCCTTAATCAAATACATATAGAAATACTTTTTTTAAGCGTGGTTTTTAAAGTACTATCATGATTGTGTACATGTTCGCATGACGTGATTACGATTTTTCAAATAAATCAAGGTATGCGGTTGCACGACTTTGACCAAACTTTTCTTAAATAAACTAAGTGTTGTAAATTGTGTACACGTACGCGTGGCATGATTTTTGACGCACTAAAACTAAATGAGTATACATGCACGTAACTCACCTTAAGATGATTTTTTGAATCCGGATAATCGAGTAATTAGAAGTGGTAAAAGGTACAATATACATAGATCCTAAAATGAGTAATTAGATAGTTTAAGCCAAGTATAAATCATTAAGCGATTGTACTAAAACCACGGAATTCGGGAGTGCCTAACACCTTTTTCCGGGTTAACAGAATTCTTTACCTGGTCTTCTGGTTTCGCAGACTTTTGAATAGAGCCAAATCCTCGATTTGGGATTTTAAAATAAATGGTGACTTAGAGCATCATAAATAAATAATTTCAAGTGGAGACTCTTAAATTAAATTAAATAATCCCAATTCGAATAATGTCACTTAAATTGGAAAAACATCCATATCCCCTTCTCGGGAAAAAGGAGGTGTGACAGCTCTGGCGACTCTGCTGGGGATCGAACCCATAATCTCTGGTTTAGGGTTTAGAATTCGAGCTTATAATGTGATCTATACTTGGCTTTCTTGATTGTTGATATTACTGTGTTTGTTGGCCTAATGTGCTACTTGTCGTTTTACCGCTTTGATATTATATGAACTGTATAAACTGTCTTCTTGCGCCTCCCTTCCGAGTCTTCTAAAAATATGGTGCACACATTTGCGTGGCCCGATTTTCTATTAGAGGTCGTACAAAATAGGATGAGGATGGATCAGCCACTAGGCCAGGTAGACTTTCGTGCTCCCAGTACGTTGCTCCCACCTCGGCTCAAGTTGTTCGCTTGGGTAAGTCATGTTTAGAACACATACCCAAATTAAACCTAGAATAACATAACCTCATGCCAGATCCCTAGTAGGAACGCTTGTTTGCATCACGTGCATTTGACATAGGGGACTCAACACAGGGATTGGGTCTGTCTAGGCCAGGTGTACCCGAAATAAAAGACCATCCTGATGCATCTTACCTGCTACATGTGCATTATTTGTTTCAGCTTGTTTGTTGGCCGGTTGAGAGAATGAGAGCAACAGAAAAACCAAGAGTAAGGTAGAATGGAAAATTCAATTGTTCTGAAAAATCCTGGTATTTGAAGATGCCTCAAAACTCTGCCAAAAGTTTTAAAAAAAAGAAAGACAGAAAGAATATATTTTTCAAAATGGAAGTGATTCAATATCATGTTTTTCCAATATGTCAAAACCGACCGAACTACGCGGGTCTGATTCTCACCAAGTGTGAGATACGTAGGCAAACTTCATCGGTACCGACCCCAATTTTTTCAACCAAATAAATAAAGTATGTCCATTAGTAAAAAAATAAAATCGACCCAGTTTTTGTTTAAGTCTTGCACCGTTCCGGAATAGCCCTAGAACACCTAATATTGTCGAAAGGCTTTTTTCGCTAAGAACGGACATGTCTGTCAACAAAGCATCACTTTGTCGAGGAAACTGCCTCACTTCGGCCTCAAACTATATTCAAAAGTAAGAAGGGGCCACTATTGGCAAAATGACCGTTCTGATTGACCTTGCACAAATACCCACCTTTAGGTGATTTTTCTTTAAAAATTGAAAACTGGTTCTTGCAAAAAGGGTCGACTGGTCTGTCTTTCAAACTAGAGTCAACCTTAACCCTACCCTCTCACATGTACATAATGAATACCGTCTAAAATCCACCATTAAATGCCGTAGAGCAAGCTCCACTATAGCTTCAAATGTGGTGGTATGATTGGAACAAAGAGGGTTAAGACTGGGTAATTGAACATCTGGGTTCTCTCACGGATATCATGAAAGTCAAGGATCTAATCAAGGCTCTAGTAACTTTTTGGGATCCCGTTCGCAATGTCTTCCGCTTCTCATATTTAGAGATCACTCCTACCTTGGAGGAAATGGCTGGGTATACAGGTTTTGGCCGGGGTATGAGAAATCAACAACTTATATTCCCTAGGCCTCTTTCGTTGCGCCGTTTCCTTGATACCATGAACATCAGTAAGCAAATAAGAAAGAACCGTGTGAGAGGGGTTGCTACTTATTATACTTCCTATACTTCAGGTATGTGCATCCAGAGGGGTTTGAAACGCATGAAAAAGGGTCGAACAACAAACAAAGCAAAGATACTTGAAAAATTCATCGTCGTTTTGCCTTCATAGTGGCGTTTCTGGGCATCATGGTCTTCCCAAATGAAAAGGGAACATTTGATATCCATATGGCTAGAAAGCACAATTCCTAACTGCCAAGGAAGATCACACACTTTCTCTACTAATATTATCGAATATCTATCGGGCATTGACATGGTGTAAGTCGGGGGCGACATTCTTCGAAGGTTGCAATATCCTTTTACAAATGTGGCTAATTGAACACCTTCGCCATCATCCAAAATTTATGAACTATGTCCCAAGCGAGAGCAACTTCATTGAAAGCTATGAAGGAAGAGTGAAAGATTACAACTCTACGGAAGGGGTTGAAGCTTGGATCGTCCACTTGAGAACTTTAAAGGCAAATCAGATTGAGTGGACTTTAGCATGGCTCCTAGTGAGGGAAGTTATATACATGTCAGCCAAAAAGAATTATTTGCTATTGTTGGGCTTGGGGAGTGTCCAACTTTATGCACCGCAGAGGGTTCTAAGGCAATCGGGAAGATATCAAGTAGTGCCTGAGGATGAAGACCTGAGTGTCCAAGTTATTGAGCTACACCCCGAGGGCCCCTTCCCGAGGCTTTAATGCAACAAATATGGAATGGTTGCCGATACTTAAAAAAGTATACCCAAGTACTTGATCTTGCAAGGGGTGAAGTAGATCTGGGCTATGCCACATGCTCAGACTCGGAGGTGGTGGCTGAACTCGCCGCAGAGTTCAGGAGCGAGCAAGACTATCTTGGTGATTCGAAAAAAGGAATTGCATTAATGAGGAGCCAGAGCCCTAGCCAGAAAGGCCCGCCAAAAGGCCTCATATTCAAGCTTTTGATGACAAAGTCCAAGAACGCTTAGCTTGGGGAGAAAAAAAAAAGATATATCAAGACATTATCCATGCCTTGGAGGAAAAATTGAGAATCTCGCATTTGACAATAACTTACAGGCGTAGGTAGTTGAAGGTGAAAAGAGAAAGTTGATCCGAGAGAATGAGGCGCTCCGAGCCCAACTCCAGAACATGAGGATAGCCGCCGAAATGCATGTAAGATGCGAAAAAGATGAAAAAAATCATCAACAATCTAAGAATGAAGATCCACGACTATGCACCTAACTTGATAAAGACCGAAAAAGGTTTGCTAGATGATCAAACAGAGTTAGCTAAAGGACCATAAGAACATGTCCACCGTTTGAGAAAGAAATATGACAAAGAAATAAGAGTTCTGAAGGAAAAGTTGTTCGCCATTGGGAATGAAATGGTCCAACAAACCAAAGACTTTAAAGCTGAAAAAGAGCATTGCTACGAACTAATTTGTCAATTAAAAGAAAGCGTGAAACAACTACAGGACAAAAACAATACAAGCTCATAAGTGTTGGAATCCCAGGCACAACAAATTGGGCGTCTGCTTCAAGAAAAAGGAGTTATCAGAACCATGATTAAGGAGATAGCTGACTATGTCGTGATGAAATGTCATGAGTGTGAAGACATGACTAGGTCCACGTTTTTTGATTCTATGATAACCTTCAACCACCAGGTAATGGATGAATTGGACCAGCTTCAATAAGACATTGCGTGAAGGCTCGCGCAAAGACCAGCTAATGGCCCACAGACTCCAAGAAGACCAGTAGAGGCTCTCATGTACTTTTGACTTTCCAGTTTTTGAGTCTGTACTTTACTGCTTTCAAAGAGTTTTGGTTCAGAATTCTTTTGTCGTTTATTTTGAGTCTATATTATTTTTCCTTTATAGTCGTCAGTAATTTAATTCCCTGCAATGAAAACCCAAAAAAAAGATATCTTTGTTAATGAAATGAAAAAATGTGCTTTGTTACTTCATACTTATTCCTTAAAATACGTAATAATCTGATTCATGCGGTGTCGTGATTCATAGGCAATCCACATAGGATTCGTTCATATCCATAAAAGAGAGATAAAGTAAGTAAGAAAGTAAAAAAGGGAGACAATAAGCTAGGTTAAAACACACAGCCGTTGCAAATCATTTAGAAAAATGTTTAACTGTTTAGGTGCATTGCATCCCCCAATATGTGATTCCCTATGTGTTAAATGTCCTGAACTAACCGCTTTATTGTGTGTGCCTTAAAAGAACATGTTCTATTTCTAGGTGGTTGGTTTTGTGGTGGTAATCTAGCTTCACACCCTTATTTCACGAGATCTAAAGGAAGTATCCCCATGGTCTCAGAAAGTCATTTACCTATTATTGAGCCCGAAGATAGCCCGACACCGGCTGTCCCTAAGCCAGAGTCAGCAGCTGCTGAGGAAAATAGAAGGCTACGATGTTGTATTCTTGAGATGTGGGATGCATGGTCCAATGGTAGGGAACCGCCCAGTACTATCCCTGGATTCCCTGAATTGATCCCCAGGACGAGAGGAACTACCAATGTCCCTATCCCAGTAACTAACCCATTTATTCCGTTTAGGTACCCTACAATGCCAGCCAACTTCAACAGTATGCCTTCTAAGGTTCGACCCCAGGAACATCCTTAGGAATAAAATCTACAGCGTTCACAACACCACCATCCTCGACTATGGCACAACCAACACTTCCTCGACAAAGTTTTGAACCAGTAACTTTCACTTTCCAAGCTCCCCAATTTCAATTGGACACCGTTCCTGTTACCCTAAATTCCTATCCTCAGCACCCACAACTTGAGTCTCCCATAGAATATGAGAGAACTATGAGAAATCCTGAACAAGAAGAGATAGCAAGAAAAATGAAAAGCATCGAGCAAAGCCTCAAGAATATGCAAGGACTGAGTGGACAAAAGAGAATTTCCTATGTTGATATGTGAATGTTCCCTCATGTGCATTTACTTGTTGGCTTCAAAACGCCAAAGTTCGAAATATATGACGGGCATGGAGACCTGATTGCTCACTTAAAATGGTATTGTAACCAGCTAAGGGGTGCTAGTGGAAAAGAGGAGTTGTCAATGGCCTATTTAGGAGAAAGCCTCACCGGGATTGCTTCTGAGGGGTACACAGACCAAGATAACTCCCATTGGCATATATGGGATGACCTGGCCCGAGATTTTGTAAGGAAATTCTAGTACAATGTTGATATAGCCCCGGACAGGAATTCTTTGGCTAAACTCAAAAAGAAAACCTCGGAGAGTTTTCGAGAATACGCTATCAAATGGCGTGAACAAGCGTCCAGGGTAAAAAACCTCGATGGATGAGGCTAAGATGGTTAGTGTCTTCTTACAGGCCCAAGAGGCCGATTATTTCCAAAACATGATGTCTGTTATGGGCAAACCGTTCGTGGAGGCCATAAAAATTAGAGAGATGGTAGGAAACGACATAAAAAAAGGCTGCATCATAATCAATCAGCTTTAAGAGCCACTTCCCAAGCAATACAGAGCGACTCGGGAGGTTTAACAAGCCGGAAGAAAAAAGAAGAAGGGGCCATGATGGCTTCAATCTTGAGAAAATCTCGCCGCCCCCGGGATTATTCTGGTCCATCTTCCAGGACCCCACAACATTATTACCCCTACCAGGATGTAGCATATGTTATGGCCCCTCTTCCTTATGCAGTAATGAATGCCCAACCATACACCCGGCCACAACAACATTACAACCAAAATAGAGCTCCACCTCCAAGAAACAACCCTCCTCACCAAGCTCCATATAATCCCCGTCCACCACAAAATAATTACCAGTATAACACACGTCCCCATGAACCACCCAGGAAAACTGATTTCACTCGTATTGGTGAATCTTACTCCAACATGTTCCCAAAGTTAGTCCAAATGGGTCTAGCGCAGCCTGTACCTCCAAACAAACAGAACCCGAAATCTCCATCCCTCGACCAGGTACCATGTGCGCTTATCACTCAAGGGAAGAAGGGCATGACACCGAGGATTGTTGGAGCCTTAATAGAGCAGTCGAGAATCTGATAGAACAGAAGCGGGTAGTGTTAAGGGACAAGGAAGTTCCTAATGTAACCAACAACCCGCTACCAACCCACAACAATGGGCCGGTCGTCGGGATGATCTGTGAAGACAAAGAATTCAACCCAGCATTAAAATCTATCATTGCCATTGCTGATTCAAAAACGAAACCCAAAATGGTGGCAAAACAAGTCATAGATGAGAAGAAGATAAATTCCACTCCCCAAAGCACCAAAAAGGCTGAAGAAACAAAGATAGGGGCATCACATGTCAAAGAGTCCATTCTTTACGTCCCAAGAGCCCCCAGGAAGGGGAAGCTCATGTTAAGCCCTCCCAAGAAATTGGAACAAAGGGAAACCATGCCAAATATGCCAAAAATGTATGTACCTGTTGGCCCATATCGCTGAATGGGTTTTGAATATTAACAACATGTGTCCAGTTGAACGAGGTCCATCATAGCACACACTTCTATATGAAGCAGTTGGATCGCAAATCATACAAATCTAGGAGATATTAGAGTTTGCTAAATATCAAAGAACTAAGAGAATGTCTCCTAATACGAAAAGGTTGCAAATTGATAGAGAAGACATAAGTTGATTTCAGCTAGGACAGGAATAGAGGAAGGAAGTTGAGTTACAATCAAACTTGTCTACCAAGGAAGAGTTGGATCAGAATTGTATCATGGACTCAACAAACGGCCTCTATAAATAATCAAAGTATTACTGCTGAAAGAAGTGATGCACAAGTGCAAAAGTGAATCAAGTTCTGAAGCAAAAGTTCTAGAGGTTTTGCAAGCAGAGTTGTTGTGCGATACAAAGGCTACAGTTCAACTAGAAGGAACAATTTCATTGTCTGTATATCGAGTCTAGTTGATTATAGTAGGAGTTTAAATATTGTATCTTATCAGCTTTATTAGAAGCAAATTGTAATAGGTACAAATTGATCAAGTTAGAGTTAGCTTGAATTCTGTAGAAATTAGCTAGAGGCTAATTGATACAAAGAGGATTAGAGTTAGTCCTAGGATTACAAAAGAGTTTATTTTGTAAGTTCGTTTTGGCTCAGTGTTTAGTGAAGAGTTTTGAGCAAATCCTACTGAGGAGTAGGTCATGGTTTTTTCACCTTTTGAGCCAGGTGTTTTCCACGTAAAAATCCCTGTGTCTTTACTATTACTGCTTAATTCCGCAAACTGTAGTAAGTAGTAGACTAAGAAGAACCAAGTTCTTCTTATTAGACAGCACTCAAAATTGGGTACTGCACAATTTACTTATAATATTGTGTAGTATTGAAGTCTAAAACATCAGTACCAAAAAGGACTTACGTGGAACAGAGGCCATTCACTCCACCTAGGCTGGATGAGACTTTGATCATTATCCGCATACCACAAAATCCCATGAATGATCCCACTCTCGTCCCTTGGAACTACAACAACACAGTGGTCACATACAAAGGAAAGGAAGTTAGGGGATAATTAAATGAAACAAACTAGTCTGGGAAGTATCACAACCCAGAATAATTGAACAGAACAAAGCAAAAACGGTTTCCCCTCAAAAAGCTGGTTAGTTCTGAAGAAGCGGAAGAATTCTTCTGGAAGATGAAAACCTCAGAGTATGCTATAATTGATCAACTTAGAAGGACTCCCTCTCAGGTTTCACTTCTGTCTCTACTGATGAGCTCAAACGAACACCGAAAGGTTCTTCTAAAGACACTAAATGAGGCATATGTTCCGATTGAGACCACGATTGAACAGCTGGAAAGAATGACAGAGCGATTTTTCGAAGTCAACCGAATCTCCTTCAGCTGAAATGACTTGTCTCCAGAAGGAGTCGTCCACAACAAGTCCCTTCACTTGACTATCAAATGCGAAGGATATTATGTGAAAAGGCTTATGTTAGATGGTGGGTCCGGAGTAGACATTTTCCCCTTATCAACATCGTAGAGGATGAAAATTGGGACATAAAGTATCAGACAAAATAATGTTTGTGTGTGTGCTTTCGATGGTGTTAAACGGGATATGATAGGGGAAATCGACTTGATCCTAACCATCAACCCCGTGGATTTTGAAGTACATTCCAAGTTCTGGACATGGACACTTCATATAACTTTCTCCTAGGAAGACCATGGATCCATGCCGCAGAAGCCATGCCCTCTACTCTCAGTCAAATGGTCAAATTCGAACATGACAACCAAGAAATAGTTGTCCACAGAGAGGATGAACAGTTAATTTACAGGGACCCATTAGTCCCATGTCTCGAGGAAAGAGAGGGAAGCGAGCATATCGTCTACCAAGCCTTTGAAATTGTGCTCGCCGACCAATGCGAAGAAGGCACCCCATGCCCTTAACCCTACTTATCAAACGCATCAATCATGGTTGCCAGTGAAATGATCAAACATGGGTACAAGCCCGGGAAAGGGCTCGGGGTATCTTTACAAGGCATTACAGAACCATCACCCTGACAGCCAACAAGAAGTTCTTTGGCAAAGGTTTTAAAGCTACCAATGCCGACGAAAAATGGGCCGATGAACGTAAGAAAAATGGGTGGTTCCTGCCTCAACCAATCACGCACCTCGCCAGGTCATTTGTTAAGCCGAGGTATATAGAAGAGGCTTTCACGACCGATGAAATTGAGGACATTTGTGAGGCAATGAGGCAAATGTTGTATAAGGTCCACATGGTCCAACCAGGCGAAGGCTTAAGCACAACTGAGGTGCAATACATAGGGCCAAATGCTAAACTTCAAAATAGGAAGGCTACTTCATTTCCAGTCAGGAGGGAATTCTGGTAGTTTAGTCTTGCCATCTTTTCTGCATTCTGAGTTATTTTAATTTTTTGTATTTTAAATTTCAATGTAAACCCTTTTATCTTCAAATTCAATGAAATGAAATCAATGTTTCATTGTCTATGAATTTTCTTTTATTATTTGTTCTGATTTTGCTATTTTTCTTATATTTTTCTTTTCAATGTTAATAATGCGGACTTAAATAACATGACATGCTTGCGGACTTCATTCCTAGATCCTAAAATGTTGTCTAACTGTGAGATAATGAATCAAGAACCAAAATATGATGAAGATGAGGCTTTTAGAGAAATAAATCGAGAATTGGAACAATTTGAGAATAAGCTTAAGCCAAAATTAAATGAAACCGAGCCAGTTAATTTGGGCAGTTTAGAAGAGATTAGAGAAACCATGATAATCTTTCATGACGAGGAAAAACTAGATATGCATTGGTCAAACTCTTGTTTGAATTTAAAGACGTGTTTGCATGGTCTTACAACGATATGCTAGGACTGAATGTCGACCTAGTGGTACACAAGTTGCCAATTATCTCGATTGTCCACCTATCCAACAAAATCAAATAAATAACAAACATCAGCGATAAGATCAAAGAAGAGGTTGCCAAAAAATTAAAAGCTGGAATAATCCGAGTAGTCTGATACACCACATGGTTGGTCAATGTGGTTCTAGTACTCAAGAAGGACGAGAAGATCCAAGTGTGTGTTGACTACAGAGATTTGAACAAAGCAAGTCCCAAGGACAACTTTCCATTACCAAACATCCACATCCTTGTTGATAATTGTGCCAAACATGAGATATAGTCTTTTGTGGATTGTTATGCTGGGTATCATCAAGTCCTGATGGATGAAGAAGATGTAGAAAAGATAGCTTTCACCACACCATGTGGCACTTACTATTACAAGGTCATGCCATTTGGTCTGAAAAATGCCGGGGCAAGTTACATTAGAGCTATGACCGTCATCTTCCATGATATGATGCACCAAGAAATTGAGGTGTACGTCGATGACGTGATAATTAAATCCAAAATGCAAGAAGACCATGTGCGATATCTGATAAAATTCTCCAAGAGTCTCTGCATGTATGACTTGAAATTGAACCCGGCCAAATGTGCATTCAGAGTTCCATCTGGGAAACTCTTGGAGTTTATAGTCAGTTGAAGGGATATTGAGTTAGATCCAGCAAAGACAAAATCTATAATAGATCTACCACCTCTGAAAACCAAGAAAGAGGTTATGAGTTTGTTAGGAAGGTTGAATTACATCAGTAGATTCACCGCTCAACTTACTACCACATGTGAGCCCATATTTAAGCTTCTAAAGAAAGGCACAACGATTAAATGTATGGATGAATGCCAAGAAGCTTTTGACAAAATCAAGAATATTTGTCAAATCCGCTGGTGTTGGTTCCACCTGAGCCTGGAAGACCTTTGCTCTTGTACTTGACAGTCTTGGAGAATTCTTTTGTCTGTGTTCTCGGGAAACATGATGCAATCGGGAAGAAATAGCAAGCCATATACTATTTAGGCAAGAATTTATTTGTTATGAAGCCAAGTACACTTTGCTGAAAAGAGCGTGTTGTGCCTTAACTTGGGTCTCTCAAAAGCTTAGACATTATTTGTTGGCCTATACCACATATCACATAACCATATGGGGCCCTCTAAAGTACATATTCCAAAAACCAATGCCCACGAGAAGGCTAGAAAAATGGCAAATCCTGCTCATTGAGTTCGATATTGTTTATGTCACCCGTACGACAATGAAAGCCCAAGCCTTGGCCGATCATCTAGCGAAAAATCCAGTTAATGACGAATACCAACCCCTAAGCACCTATTTCCCATACGAGGAAGTAAATTCAATTTAAGTAATTCCATAAGACACTAAGACTTGGAAAATGTTCTTTGATGGATATGTAAATGCAAAGGAGATTCTGGTTTGATCACTTATTGGTTTATGGCACTGAAGTCGTAATACCTAAATTCCCTCTCTTCGAATCATTGTTGAAGCGGAGATCGAGGATGATGAATATGTCAAAATACGGTTGGAACAATTAACTATGACCAATGAAAAATGGATGTCCGCGGTTTTTCACGGGCAGTTATACCAACAAAGAATGGCCCGCGCTTACAACAAGAAAGTGCGGCCTAGGAATTTTGAAGTAGGGAAACTTTCTCTAAGATGTATTATCCCGCATCATGAGAAAGTAAAAGGAAAGTTCGCTCCGAATTGGAAAGGTCCGTACATTATAAGAAAATTGTTTCCAAAAGGGGCATTGTACCTAGGAGACATTGAAGGAAATGACCCCGAAACAGCTGTCAACGCGGATGCAGTCAAAAGATATTATGTTTAACCCTTTTCTCAGTCTTAATACTCTCTGATTGGGATGACGAAGGCTTTCATTCTAGCTACCCAAACACTATCAACCTCTTGTAAACCTTTGAGCCGGTTACTCTTCTTTGGTCACCCTTTTTGGAACTTGAAAGTCATGCAAAAAAACAAACAAACAAACAAATAAATAAAAAAAGAAATATTTCCTTGAAATACGTTCGATAGGATTTCGAAAGGATACATAGGCAACCTCACTCAGGGGTTCAGTCACACCAAAATAAATCCACATGTCCCCAAAGTTGAAACTGGCGCAGAATCTATAATGATTCAGCGGTGGTTTCGCCTTAAATGTTCCAAAGTTGTAATTCAATCCAAATTATTTTTACCTAAATCCTATTAAAGTCCTTCCGATCAATCGGTAAAGATGCCCAAAATTGAAGGATACATTTACTTGGATCTGATACAACCAAATGAGAGAAATAAAATGAGAGAGTCTTATCAGTGAAAACCCACAGAGGCACCGTAAGGCGATGTAAGTAGAGAAATTGAAAATGAGAGAGTCTCATTAGTGAAAACTCGCAAAGAGCACTATGAGGCGATGGTGAGAAGAGAAATGCGATAAGTTAGCTGGTGAAAACCTACAAAGGGCACCGCTGATCGAAAAAGAGGATCACTAGTCACTGACATGGACACAGTCCCGGACAAGGTTTCTCAATCTCGAGCTATAAGTTGTGATGGATTTATGAGGGTTGGACAGTTCGCACAGATAAGGCATCCAGTCCAAGAGGCATATCATGTTCATTGAAGTCCGCATACACTCCGGATAAGTCCTTATTTCCTTTCCCCGAAAGGGATACCTCTTGTCTAAGTTCATTTTGTCTGTTTCATTGTTTGTTTCTTTTTTGAATCCCTTTTGGTCTAACTTTATTCTAAAATTAAGACAGAGAAAGGATGGCAAGGTTGATTTATGAGGTTCTGTTTGGCATGAGCCAATAATATAAGAAAGCGCTTGGCCTTGGCAGGTGCATCAAGTCGACCTCGATTGGACATAATGGTTGATACTTTGAAATCAACAATTCCTGAAAGGAAAGGAATCAAAGTCAAAATGCCACAAAGGCAAAATAAAGTCAAAGAAGGTTAAGTCCCACATGATTAACCGTCCTGATAAAGTTTTGGAAAAGTCAAGATCTCCGGGTTAGAAATGAAAGCGATCCCCAAGGAGCAAGCAAGCAGTCGAGATCTTCGTCAAAAGGACGGGTCGAGGTCAAGTGACCAAAATAATCAAGGCCACAAAACCAACCACTGTTTCAAACTGAAAAATTGTTCTGTGTTTGAAGAAAACAAGAAACAGGTTCACCAAAAGCAACCTTGCAAGAAGCAAGGGAAACCAAAAAGAAAATGCGCAAAGGCTAGAAACAACTTTGCAACAACAACTTCAAAAGGGAAGTCTCCTCCGAAATTATTTCCCGCATTCACTCACTCTCTAAAAATAAAAAGAAGAAAAAAAAGAAATGACTCAAAATTTTGGTGGTATAGGGTCTCCAATCCCTATATGTGTTTTCCAACATAGGATCCCCATTCTTTAGTTGATGCCAACATAGGGTTTCCTCTCCCTAGTTGATGCCAACATAACCTGATGCCAACATAGGGTCACCACTCCCTAGTTGATACTAACATGAAGTCTCCACCCTCTAGTTGATGCCATCATAACCTGATGACTTTCCAACATAGGGTCTCAACTCCTTAGTGATTCCAGCATAACCTGATGACTTTCTGACATGGGGTTTCCACTCCCTAGTTGATGCCAGCATAACCTGATGACTTTCCAACATAGGGTCTCCACTCCCTAGTTGATGCAAACATAACCTGATGACTTTCCAACATAGGGTCTCCACTCCCTAGTTGATGCAAACATAACCTGATGACTTTCCAACATAGGGTCTCCACTCCGTAGTTGATGCCAGCATAACCTGATGACTTTCCAACATAGGGTCTCCACTCCCTAGTTGATGCCGGCATAACCTCATGACTTTCCAACATAGGGTCTCCACTCCCTAGTGGATGCCAGCATAACGTGATGCATTTCCAACATAGGGTCCCCACTCACTAGTTGATGTCAGCATAACCTGATGACTTTCCAACATAGGATCCCCAATCCGTAGTTGATGCCATCATAACCTGATGACTTTCCAACATAAGGTCTGCACTCCCTAGTTGATGCCAGCATAACCTGATGACTTTCAAAAACAGGGTCTCCACTCCCTAGTTGATGCCAACATAACCTGATGACTTTCCAACATAGGGTCTCCATTCCCTAGTTTATACCATCATAACCGGTGATTTTCCCAACATAGGTTTCCTGATCCCTAGTTGGTTTTATGTTTAGACATAGGGAGTGTGTTTGGTATAATGGAAAATATTTTTCAAGAAAATATTTTCTTGGAAAACAAGTAGTAATCTTATTAATTTTTCGGTGTTTGGTATACAAGTTAAGAAAAATATTTTCTCAAGAGTATTCATAAATAATATTGATACAATAAACATGAAGTCATAAACTTTCGAACCAACAACCTTTCGAACCCACAAATTTCATAAATTTCTGAATCACAAAACTTTAAAAACCGCAAAATTTAGAACAAAAAAAATTTTTTTTT
>ML260715.1:0-73037 GCA_005239495.1 Nicotiana undulata | reverse complement strand
TTTTTAATCCCCCCCCCCCCCCCCCTTCCAATATCTCCCATCAGGGATCTCATATTCTAGATGGGTGTATTGGCACAAGGGTTTTTAACGGCTATATTTCACTTTTCCCAAAACAATTCTTAGGTATAATTTCTTTTCCTTTTTCTTTCTGTTTATTATTACGTGTTTTATTGTTATTATTGTTCATGTTTATTTTCAATATTACTATTTTTACTTGTTTTCTATTTATTGAATAGAATTGTTAGGGTAAACCAGTAGTTAGAAATGCATGATAGTCTTAGGAACTAGGCCTTTGTCGTTTGGGCCACTTAACTTGGCTAAAACAATTGGGCCTATTTCTCATAGACAGGCCCATAGCTTTGTCAAAGCTTAAAATGCCAAGGTATTTAGACCAAGAGTCACACGAATCAGGCCCATAGCCAATCTGGTTCTAAGGCAATTCCAAGGCTCTGAAGGTCAATTTTGGAATTTTAATTTTGAAATTTTCAGTAAATGTTAAGAAACTTCTAGAATTGGGACAACTGTCCCAATGCTGAGTAGGAAAGTATAGGGATATGATCCCAAATATCCAGAAATAGGACAGTTGTCCATTTTCTGTGATAAGAAGGTACCAAAAATTAGACAGTTGTCCATATTTTTGTTTAGGAAAGATGATTTTTTCCTGATTTAAGGGAATACTGGCAGATTCTTTTTGGTACCCTAACCATTATACCTTTCACTCCCTCACTCTATATAAACACTCACCTTTTTCTTCATTAGACACACCCACACACACAAATATATATACAAGAAAAGACATATTCACCACACAAAAAATTTCCACAGAAAAGATTGAGTCTGCATTTTCTCTTCATTTTCAATAAGAAAAACTTCTGGAAATCAGCTTTCGTATTTCAGAAATAAAAATACATTCTTTTCCTGTTTTAAAATCTTGTTGTTTTTTCCTACTCTACCAAGTTGTCAAGTTTGAGTGAGAACTTTTGGTTTTCTACTTGGTTCATTGCTGCTGCCTTACTTCAAGTTTTTCATAAATTTATTTTCCCTATTTGTTTGTTTTGTTGCTGCTATCAAGGTACTTTCTTAATAATGTAAAATTTTAATTTTTTCGTTATCATGATTTTTCTATTCATCAAAATTTATGTATGGTTTAAATACGGTCTTGTGATAAAGTTAAATTATTGCATAAATCATGTTGGTTAAAGTTGCTTAGTTAGAGTAGTAATGGATAGATTTGGTTACCATTAAAGAATTAATCTCATTATTTAGTTAATAAGTTGTGTAATAATTTGGTCTTTTCTATATCTTCCTTGTATAATGAATTATTTTGATATTAATAGCATTACTATTTTGTTAAACATAGTAGTTCCAATTCGCTAGTTTTTGGATCATCGAAAAACTGAGTTTTTTACGAGCAAACTGGACAGTAAGCCATAATACATTTTACGGCCCAGCACCAATCGGGTTCATGAAATTGTATTCTAAATTTATGCCAAATAAATTGAGTTGATAATTTGATTAAAAGGCATTTATACTCTAAAGTTTTAAATACACAATGATTTTTAAACTTATCACTTTAACATAGTGTTAACATTAGAAATAAAAGACTTAGGTAGAAAATTATTGAATTTAATCAGATTTTGATTTACTTTATTCGCGTCCCAGACCCCCTTAGCATATTGTTTTAAAAGTTAACTGAAATATAAGTAAATCCTATAATTGCTATTACAAAAACTAGTCTCTAATTCGTTCGAATAAATATGCATTGGGCCATAGTCAATTGGACTCGTCATCGCCGGGCCCAAATCATGTTTGGATTAATTCCAATTAGCTAAATGTGCATTGGGCCAGAGTCACTTGGACTCAGTCATCACCAAGACTAAATCATCTTTGATTGAATTTTAAGTTGCTCTAAAACATGCAATGGGCCAGCGTAATTTAGACTCAGTCAAGCCCAAGTTCTTTTCGAATTAGCTGGTCCAAATAATGGACGATATGCGTATTGGGCAAGGGTTCATTTGGACTCAGCCTTTATCCGACCCAAGCCCCTTAAACATAGATCCATTGGGCAATTAATGTATAAGTTGCCCAACTAATTTAAATAAATATATCATGTAGTATTGAACCTTCACACCTAGCTACATGGCATAGTACACTTAGCTTAGAGACATAACTTTAACCTTAAGTGTACTCCTAGTCGAACTAACTATTACAATTATGTACACATACACATGCCATAGTTGTGATACCAAACACAAACCAAGGTACACACTCACGTGGCCACGATCAAACATTCTTAGTAAAGTAAAATGCCTTACAAATGCTTTTTCTAAGCACTGTTTTTATAACTACTATCATGATTGCGTACATGTTCGCATGACGTGATTACGATTTTTCAAATAAATTCAAGGTATGCGTTCGCGCGACTTTGACCAAAATTTTCTTAAATAAACTAAGGGTTGTGAATTTGTACACGTACGCATGACATGATTTTTGACGCACTAAGACTAAACGAGTATATGTACGCGCAACTCGCCTTCAGATGATTTTTTTAATATGGATAATCGAGTAATTAGAAGTGGTAAAAGGTAAAATATACATAGATCCTAAAATGAGTAATTAGATAATTTAAGCCAAGTATAAATCATTAAACGACCGTGCTAAAACCACGAAATTCGGGAGTGCCTAACACCTTCTCCCGTATTAATAGAATTCCTTACCCGGTCTTCTGTTTTACAAACTTTTTAACAGAGTCAAAATTTTCTCAATTTGAGATTTTAAAATAAATGGTGGCTCAGAACACCATAAATAAATAATTCCGAGTGGCGACTATCAAATTAAATTAAATAATCCTAATTTGAATAATGTCACTTAAATCGGAAAAACATCTATATCCCCTTCTCGGAAAAGAGGAGGTGTGACATAAATGAGCATGTAGTTATAAAAACGCAGTTTCTTTGTTGCATTCCATTTCCCAGCTTCTATTCTCTGGCCTTCTCTTTGGAAGAAGTTAATGTAAAACAGTAAAAGTACATTCCTGAAAATATTTCTCTTTTACTGACTATATTGCAAGTGGAATTTGAGTTTCTTCCATTGTGAAAACGGAAATTACAATCATGACAAACTTGAACTGAATTGGCTACTGAAATGGTTTTCAGTTTTCTTAGAGATTATTATAGTGTCCCTTTTTCTTTCTTCGTACTGTAGTAATTATGCATACTTGTTTTGAACTGAGAGTCTATTGAAAACATCGTCCGCCAGTCCCTTTGATTACCGTAATACTAATAGTATCTTCATTCTTCGCCATTAGTTTTAGCAACAATTGGAAGAAACTTTTTTATGAAACAATTGGAAGAAACCTATTGGTTCTCTTCTGAGATTAAATTTTATCACATAAGTGCTTCCTGGACAGCAAGTTTATCGACTTGGTCCCTAAGCATCTGTAATCGATCATCAATTCTTGGTAAAAATAGGACAGGTTAGCCAGTTTTCGGACTAGTCATTCAAAAATAGCCAATATGTGCAAAGTTATTGAAAAATAGTCATTATTTTGCTGCAACACTGAAAGCTCCAGCATAATAAGCTGAAGATCGGTGCACCTGTGTATGAACTTCTAGCATATTATGCTGGAACTCCAACACGCAGAAAGTTCCAGCATAATATATTGGAGATTGGAGCACCTATGTATGAACTTGCAGCATATTATGCTGGAACTCCAACACGCAGAAAGTTCCAGCATAATATATTGGAGATTGGAGCACCTATGTATGAACTTGCAGCATATTATGCTGGACCGATATATTATACTGGAACTCTAATATTTTATGCTGGAAGTCGAGTACATTATATTGAAACTCAAGTATAGTTCCAGTATACATATGCTAGAACTATAGTATAATATACTGGAATATTTTTCGGATTTTGAATAGTATTCTCGTACAGATTTATCTAAAAAGTGGCTAAATTTCGATTATTTTTTAAACTGTGGCTATTTTTGAATAGCCACTTATAAATCTAGCTATTTTTTAATTTCACCCCAATTCTTGTCATCACGGCATCATATAAAAGTCCAGTGAGAAGAGCTTACTAGAGGAAAACTCTCATTTTTGTCTCCTACCTTCGAAGGAAACTCCCTTTTTGTCTCGTAATTCCGCTCCTAAGCTAACTAAGAACGCTATATGTTCCTGCGTTCCTACCAAATTTGAATTATATATAGTGAGAATATAAAAACTTCTTTACACTATCAAGTGTAATTTAACTTACTACAACCAGTGACAGAGCCACGTGCATTTAAGGGGTGTCAGTTGACATTCCTTCGCCAGACAATCACTATATAGCTAGATAAAAAATTATTTTTATGTACATATAATATGTATTGACCTCCCTTGTCTTCTTCGTGAATTTTACAACTTTATTTTTGAATCCCCTTAGTGAAAATTCTGAGTCCGCTACTAATTATAGCAGGTTAGTTACCAAGCTTATCAAGTTAAAAATTTATGCTTTTAATACAATAATCACCTCATAAATAACTCGATTATGCAAATATTCTTGTACATAGAGCTTAATGTCACGTCCTTAGTCTTGAACTTAGTGCACGTGCGGCACTTGGCAACTCGCCCACGTTCTTGCTATGCCAAGTCAGGCTTACTACACTCAATATCGCTAAGGAGATGTTAGAACACAAGAGAATTGTTAAAGGAAGCTTTGTATTAGAGAAAACTTGAATTGCTTGTTTGGTGAGTTTACAAATGCATGCCCCCTATTTATACTAATCACCTAGGGGCTAGTGTGTAAATAATAATTGTTTTACAAGTCCTTCCATATTTACAAATAAGTCCCTTCTCTAGAATTCTCTACATAACTAGAATCTTCTAGGGACTTTCTTAGCAAATCCATAGGTTTCTAGAATCTTCTTAGGAAAACCTCTATACTTCTCTAGAACCTTCTCACAAGTGATATTCTATTTCATATGTAAGCTTCCACATTGCATTAATATATGTCAAATGACGCCTACGTGGAATGATGATGTGGCGGGTCATGACATGCCCCCCCACCCAATTTTGTGCCGCCCTCGGCACAAAGCATCGACACCGCGCACCTCGCCTTGGCATCGCCGAATATCTTTGTCCATTAGCCATGAGGATCTATGAAGCAGTTCGCCTTCCCGTGTCATAAGGTACTGGTCACCTTTTCGTTTGCCCCTTTTATACTTTGGACGGCTAGCAATGATGGCCTTGACCCTCCGCCCATCGGATGCCACTTCTTGCTCTTGGCCTGAATCTTCCCATGACTCAACCAAGTCCAGCAGCTTCTCAAGCATTGGGTCCATGCTTCCACACCCTATTTGGCTGCCCTCCATGGTCCAGCCTTACTGGCAAACTTAAACCCTCTGCTTGGTGCATCGTCTGAGTCTGATAGCATACCATCACGTTGTAACTCACCATCCTCTTCAACTATGTCCGTCCAACTTTTCTTGCTGCCACCATGATCCATTTGCATGGCACCAAGATAGGCTTTGGAATCCCCTACTTTTGGCTTAGATTCCAAGAGCATCCCTCCAACGCAGACAGTTTCTCCTGTGTCACCCTTATGTGCTTGAGCAAAGTTCCCGATCATTGCTGCAAGCTTCCCCAACTCTGGGCATTCACTTGCCCGATGTGATCCTTCACAAAAGTAGCACCCTCCCTTAGGCACGCACTTGCTATAGTTTTTTTGCCCCTTGTCGTTTCTCTTGGACCCATGTCCTTTATGGGATGGCCCCTTGCTATTACCCTTGATACCTCGGCTATGCCTTTCCCCTTGTCCTCACCGTGATCTCCCACACCCTTATGGTGTTGCCTTCTTTGGACTTGGCAGGCTTCATCTTGAAGCCAACAAGTGACTCAGCTACCCATATGGCCTCGTTCACATTGGCTACTTGATGTCTTCTTAACTCATGCCTTGCCCAATTTTTCAACCCATCCATGAAGTAGAAGAGGGAATCTTTCTCGGACAACGACGGGATTTGCAGCATTAACGTAGTGAACTCGCGCACATACTCCCGAATTGTGGCCATCTGTCGGAGCTCCCTTAGCTTCCGCCTAGTTTCATACACCACATTCACTGGGTAGAATTGCTTCTTCAACTACTCTTTGAACTGCTCCCACGTCTCAATCTTGCATAGCCCTTTTTTCAATGTTGGCACACTTCCGACGCCACCCCAGCACGACAACTTCGGTCAAGTACATTGAGGCATTGCGTACCTTAACAACTTCGTCATCCTCCTTAACTACCACGAAGTACTTGTCCATCCTCCAGTAAGCATGCCGCCTCGCGTGCGTCCCGTGCACCGCCATACTGCTGTCGCTTAGGGACCTTCACGTTGATCCCTTCTGCCAGTACCAAACCCTTGGTAATTTTGGCCATGGTTCCCTACAAAACTTCCTTCTAGCAATCTCTTGAATTCTTGCTAACATTCCTTAGTCATAACCTTTGCTCTGATACCACGTTGTCACGTCCTTTGTCTTGAACTAAGTGCACGTGTGGCACTTGGCAACTCGCCCACGTTCTTGCTATGCCAAGTCATCCTTACTACACTCAATATCGCTAAGGGGATGTTAGAACACAAGAGTATTGTTAAAGGAAGCTTTGTATTAGAGAGAACTTGAATTGCTTGTTTGGTGAGTTTACAAATGCATGCCCCCTATTTATACTAATCACCTAGGGACTAGTGTATAAATAATAATTGTTTTACAAGTCCTTTCATATTTACAAATAAGTCTCTTCTCTAGAATTCTCTACATAACTAGAATCTTCTAAGGACTTTCTTAGCAAATTCATAGGTTTCTAGAATCTTCCTAGGGAAACCTCTATACTTCTCTAGAACCTTCTCACAAGTGCTATTCTATTTCATATGTAAGCTTCCACCTGGCATTAATATATGTCAAATGACGTCTACGTGAAATGATGATGTGGCGAGTCATAACATTAAACTCTTATAATGATCCACAATGATGGATGTCGTAGCTGTTGAAAGAGTCAGAGTACTCCCTTAGAAAAGGTAAATCCTATTTTTGATTAAGGTACCAATAGAGAACAGTGGCAGAGCCACCTTATAAGAAAGGATGTCAAATGACACCCCTTCGCGGCAAAATACATTGCGTAGCTAGGTAAAAAATAAATTTTTATAGACTCCACTTAGTTTGATATGTTTACTTTGATATATTTTGACACCTCTTAATAAAAATTCTAGCTTCACCGCTGAAAGAGAGGAATAGAAATTTGCTTACCATGACCAAAAAGAAAAATAGGCAAAAGATACAAGGTAAATTTGTGCTCAAGTAATGAACAGAGTGACTGAAGTGATCGAACATGTAGTTTAGTCGAGGACAAATGAGCACCTTGCATTAATGTTCTAGAGTTTGTTATGGAATGCTGTAGATATTTTGGGACAAAAAAGAGAACTAAGAGAAACAAAACTGAGAACAAGAATCAGAGGCAACTCCAAAAGCATATATAGGTTATGTTACATGATACATATGTAGGTTCTTCTAAGGCACCAGAAACAAAGTCCAAGATCACATAAACAGAAAGAAACTTGAAAATATGCAGATATGAGGGACATAATGCCACTGGAGGGGCAATTGAATCAAGAATAACATCTTGATTCAAAAACTCTGGTTTATGTAATCAGTTTCAAGGTGTATCGAAAACAACCTCTGCCCGTCTGCGTACATCTCACCCTCCCCAGACCCCACTTGTGGGAATACACTGGGTCGTTGTTGTTGTTGTGGTTTCAAACTGTCGTTAGTGCTGGACAGACAAACTAATAATCTCATTCAAAAACTAAAAGCTATGGACATCAACTCCATGAAGAGTAAAAATATGTTCAAACAAGAAATGATAATTCTAGAGTCTAAATCTTGGAGAGAAAACTAGATAACCCTATGCCAAACTATGCATGTGGTCGGAGTTGCAATGAGATGCCAACTGCCCATAGATCTGGCTCATTGCTTGGCTCAAGCGATAAGAGGCCGGCCTTGCGAAGGACCCTGTTTACATGGACTACCCAATCCTAACGTTGGCCCGAGCCCATCAACACACATTTCATCACTATATATATTTGTACTTCATGCATAAGATTTCAGTTCAACTATAAGAGATGCTGATTGCTGAGTACAGGGCAATCTAAAATAGCCATATCAACCAGACACTTCTGCTTTCCGGATTGTATACTCATCTTCTGCAGAGCATTCAGCAAAGAGAGTAGCTGAGGTCAATTCTCCAAATATATGAAAAGGCTCATGGCTAAATGCTAATAATGCATCAAGTTTCAAAATTCAGCCATCGTCTTCAGTACAAACACTCAAGCCAAGAAAAAAAGGTGAAGTGGAATCTAATTTTCAAGCGGGACAATGGATTTCAATAGTATATACCTTGTGCTATTGGTAGATCAAGGAAAAAAATTCTCTTAAATAGAAAGTACTGCTTCTCAGCAAAACAACTAAATAGATATTAACACAATCTCTCGTGTTTTAAGCAGCCTAAATACTAAAGCTAAACCCCCTAAAATGGAAAAAAGAGAGATGAGGGCACACTAGTGACACCTAATTATCTATCCCCAGCACCAGACCCCAACAATGGGGAAATGAAAGGGCTTATAGGGGAATACAGAATAAAAGCTGCAACAATCATAAACAATATTACACTTGGGAAAAAGATACAAAATTCCTGCTGGGGCACAGAATGATACAGTTGAATACGGCCTGATAGGCCACACAATCAATAGTCGAGCAACTCCAAGCAAAAGCCTTGAATTTGAAAAATGCTGGAGTGAAAGCTTAAACCTGCAACAAAAAGTGAGGTTGAAGCAGAAGCAAACTTGGCCAGTCTCTGGTCACTTTCTAGCAGGTTAAAACTTAAACATATCTCCGACAAAGATTAAAAACCTACAAACCATGTCTACCACTCAGAATGAGGTGGTGGGTTTTGTTGGTCAATTAGCTTTCCCTGGAATAGACCCCTTTCTAAGACAGATTTAATAAAATTACTTGCAAAGCCTACTACTTCTTGCATATCTGAAATTTGATGAGTTAATCAATGGTATTTACGGTATGTTTTTGGGTTAGACATGTATTGACTTCGAAGATTTAAGTAGGAAGATAAAAATTTGAATGGTCATCTTTCTTTTCCTTACGATTCTCAAGAAAGAAAATATGAGAGTTAACTTTTAAACAAAGTAACCAAAATCTGCCAATTAGTTCCAACTTGACTAAAAATATGGGTAAAGAATAAGGATCTATATTATTTATAACCATTCTTGTATTACTAATAATCACAGATTGCCATGCCAAGACAGCATCTTTTCACACTTCCCTCAAAATTTTTGATTAAAATTTAAACATATCTAATGCATTGGAAAGCCTTCATAAACTTCTATTTACTGAGAAAGGAGGAGGTTTGCTAACAGTTTCTATCACATGCTTTGCAGAACTGTACAGCCCCATGAGGTATGTATATACTCATTGTTTACGGAAAACCAGAGCTCTATGCCTATTTATAAAGTTACAGAGATGTTCCTACGACTTAATTAATCATAAATTTAAGTCGACCTTGATGAATGCATACCATGTTCTCCTTGGTCCCAAAGGTTGCAGACATGGCATTATATAAAACATGTTGAAGCCCAAGCATCATTCTGCACCAGAATCTTTCACCAACGACTGAATTAAGGATAAAAATATAATAGTCATGTAGAACCATCACCAGAAGTCATTGATTGCCCTAGAGCTGTCCTCGCTCTAAGCTGCACAGAGAGTTCAAACAAAATTTAATTGACAAGCAAAAGAATAATCTAAACATAGTTTAATCCGAATAATTGCATTGACCTTTACATCAAGGCAAGGATCATTGACCATATTTTTCAACTGGGAAACTATGCCGGCATTCCGTAGTTTCATCACCCAGCCAGATGCACCAGAACTGCTTGGAGAAGTAAGGTTCACTAGAGTCCAAACTGCAGCTGTACGTAACCGGCTATCATCACTATGTAGAAACTTGAACATAATTGATTCAGAATCATTAGCTAACGGTGGAAAGAGCTCTTGCATAATGGCTTCCTTGTGCACCTCATTTCCAGATGCCACATTTGTAAAGACGTACATACCCTGGAGAGAGAGATGTTCAGAACCCATAATTAATTGGACATTATTCGCGAAGCATCAGTTAAGTAATCTGTTGATAAAGAAAACTAGCAATGGACCTTATCAGAAAAGAAAACTAGCATTGTTACCTGTGTAAGCAACAACAGAATTGAGAAATAAAACATTTGTTGCTTGAAATGCCTAATCTTCTTCTTCCATAAAGAAAGTACTACGTGTGAAGTTCATTCTCATACACAAAATAAGCAATTTGTTTCTATTATTGGTAACTATTTTACAGCATTATATTCAACCAAAGATGATCTGATAGCAAGCAACGGTAGAGATTGTACTTTTGCATCAAGAGATACATGCCAAGGTGCGTGAAGACCAAATCAATGTTAAATCTATAATTTGATGCAATTACTGCTATTTCAAAGCCAGTTCATCCACAACTATAACACATTTCTCTAGCAAACACACATCTGCACTTGGACAACCGAGCTTTCGGAAGCATGATTATCTTAAATTCTTCGCCTAGAAGGCAACAAAAAAATTGTACAGTCCCCTGTATGGATTTATGCACATTAGCACAATTTTTGTTCATCACCAAAAGAAAAAAAAAACTATTTAGCCACCTAAAGATATCACCTCAACCACTTGTGATATCTATTTTACTTAAACTACATAAGGAACAGATCTTTTTGCCAGTATCGCCATCACAACCAGATACACATTTAATATCGGCCTCCCCAAGTATTAATCAAATCCTTACAGTTTATCATCTGCACAAACAATTATGAAAATCTTTCTTATAAAAAACAATTATGAAAATCTGGCAGAATGACCAGAAAATTTTCAGCAGCTTGCTTAGAACCTGATTTACTTCTAGTCGTTAAGCATACATTTAAGGATTGAGACATCTACATTTACAAAGAGCAGGAGTTTTTACCTGAATGAGAACTTGAGCTTTAGAAGCACTCTGCAGTTGCTGTCCCACAGCATGCAGCAGAAGCGCGTCCTCAGCAAAGATGTGCTGGATAGAATCTAGAGGCCCATCAACAAGATTACGAACCAAAGCTAGAGCTTGCTCTTGAACAGAAGCCTCAGGATCTGCAACTCAAAAGAGTTCACTTTTAATGAAAATCTCTCTGTACAACCATTTTGCCAGGTAACAGATAATAGCAGAAAAATTACCACAGATCAGGCTTCTCAGAGTCAACTGTGTGAGCTCTGATAGAATTTCCTCTTTACACTTGCTGTTCACAAGGAATGTCAGGTTCCTTAAAGCACACACGGCTTTTACCCTAATAGTTGAATCCATTGACTTCGAAAGCTGAACAAGCTGCTTCACACCTCCACATTGCATAAACATTGTCTTATGCGCCAAAAAATCAACCACTATGTTGCTGATGGCATCAAGGGCAGAAACCTGCTAGTAGAGGATTAAAGAACATATTAAGAAATTCTCAATAGCTCAACCTACGAAAAATTAGGACCACTAGTGCAAAAGATCTTTACAAGTCATCAGATGCAGCATCTCTTCTTACCAAAAGATGCAGCATCTCTTTGAGCAGTTGAAACAAAAACAATGAAAAAGGTGCATGTATATAACACCTGACAATAATCTCAGTAAACATGGCTTTCATAGATCCTCTAATGTATTAACTGAATACAATTGACAACTCTCTTCAAAATTTTAAGGAGCACACTTCAGCTTACCCTGTGACAAAGTTGGCATTGAGTTGTAAATTAAATGCTTTAAACACCACTTTACAAGTGTTATCGTGGTGCCCGGGAGAATGTCCTAACTAATTGTGAGTTTCTTGAGTGTCTTATTCACATGTATGACTCCTATGTTACTTAACTGATCTAAAAGAGGAAGAACCCCCCCCCCCCTTCCCAAACCCCATCCCACCTTCCCAATCCTGCAAGCAAGGGCTTGGAGGGTACGAGCTGTTAGCATTCTATTACTACAACAAAAACACACATTTCAATCCCAAACTAGCTGGAATCAACTGCATAAATCTTTTATATTCATTCCGCTCCATCATTTCATTCTAGTACTTGGGAAAAACTGGGGTTCCTCTAAAACTAGATATTCTCCAAATCTCACACTTAACCCCACACTAATATATAAATCTGCAATCAAACTTAAAGAACTCTTCGTGATAACAGGATCTCAACTACTAAACCTTATCATAACTAATTAGTATGACCTATTAGTCACTAAAACCAAGAGCATTATAGAATTAACACTGCTGTCATAAGGTCAGAATCTCCTAAGCATCACTTTACTAATGCACCAATGCCCATCCCAGCCTAACACGAACATACAATTTCAAACCAATCAACACAACTTCTATGAGGATAATGCTCAACGACAAAGAGGACATGAAAGCCAGCAGTCTTGCATCAGTGATGGTGCCGAAGTTGCAAAAACAGATTCATAGAACATAAGCAAAAAAAAAAAAAAAACAATTACCTGGACAAAGGTCAAATCATCAACTAAAAGCCGAACCAAGGGCACAACAAAGTTTTCATTCATAAATTGACCTGCACTAAGATTCTGAGAAGTAGTTTGTCAGCAATGATCATTACATGAATAGCCATTATTAAAAACTAATTTTAGCTATTATTAATATACAAACCTTGACTGAGCGAGAAACATTTTTCAAACATATACATGCTGCAGCACGCACTTCACCACTGTCGTGACTCAGGGCATCACCTACAAGCTTCATAGCCTGCATCAATAAATAGATGTTACTACCAAATATATGGTGCATGTCCTCCACATCACTCAAAAGTTCCTAAACAGAAAGGCCCAGACTTATTTATGACACACTCAGATCAGCATGCCTCAGTTATTAACACAACTAAGCATAGTATCAAACATCTTCAACATGTTCTGCTTGTTAAAGCACTGTCTGGTTCTCCATTGATGTGTCTGCTGTTTTTTTTCCTAACAAAGCTTCTAGCAACCTCAACTGTTAGTGCAACTAAGTTTAATTTGGACACACGCTGAGCATGTTTCATCTGCAGCAGCACATCCTAGTTCTCGACCATGTTTGTCTGCTAGTCAATTCCAGTCTAGTATTTGATGACAAAGATATTTCTGCTTTGACTTGAGGTGATGTAGGAGAGGGAAGTGTAGTGACGAGGACTTGTATGGTCTGAGCGAAAATCTAAGATCCAATAAATAGAAGAAGGAATAGCAACTTCTACTTCATCAAAATGGACTCTGGTAGATAAAGAATATGAAAATAGAGGAAGAGGGCAAAGACAATTATAAGGTATTGATGGATATGATCGATCTTGAGGAGGAAGAGGATTCCTATTTCTTTTGTTGTGTTATGACCTGATTTTTGAGCATTAATTCGCATTTGTCCTCCTTTCAACATAAAAAATATATTGGTGACCTTTGTCTGCGCTGACTCTATGCTTATATTGTGTTTACTAGACTTTGTAAGTTAATATAAGTGGTTATTTAATGGTATGAATATTTATTTGTATATGACAGTGATTCTTCTGTGTATTTTTGCAAAAATATGCACTTCCTTTCTCGCTTGAAGTCCGGTTACTTCTTTGCGCTTTTTGCATCTCAAAACACTTCTTTATTGTTCTAACTTGTACCAAAACCAGGCTCATCATTCAACTTTAGCTATTTACAAAGAATATTTTACACAAGACTGATGATTCGAGCTCGAATTCAGTTGATAGTTTCAATCAACTGCCAAGCTTATGAGACGAGCTCAAGCCTATCATATATGCGTTCAAGCATACAACTTGAGCTCAAACCTAACCAACACTTTAAATCAAGTTCAATGATTTGAGCAAAGTGAAACAATTAAGGATTCAGCTACATTTGATTCAGTTGCAGCTCTAAGTACAAAAAATGAAATGAAAGTTATGCCACTTACTTTTACGAGATGTACAATTAACATACTCATTTAACCTGAATCTATCAGCATTCATCATTTAAAAGCTTAGTTCTACAGATGCAGCTATGGATTAATCTCCATTACTTTCTTTATCTATGAAGTCGGGAAAAGGCAAACAAGTCCCAAATGCAGAAATCAGAATTAAAGTTTTTCACTTGCAGCCTCACTTCCACACAATGACAATATACATGGCGAAACAAGTCTTTATGCATTGTGAAGCAACTGACCTCTAATGACAGAAGTCGATCCCTGCACCGTTCCAGTCTGCAGCACATGTTAGCCAATGCAATAAGTATACCCTCTAAACGTCTCGACTGTAATGGACCTCTTCGCAGGTGGTTGACAAGCTTATCAATAACATTTGCCTCGAATGCTAATAATTGCAAATCCTCCTTTTCTGCAATTAAACTAGACAAGGCAAAAGGAGCTTCGGCTCCAACTTGATCGTCCTCGAGAAGCTCAAGTAGTATCAATATCAATTTTGTTTTGATTCGCAAATTTTGAAGGCAAGAAGGAGCAGAGTTCTTTATGACAATCAAGCATATGCAAGCAAGCAATCTTGTCCGTGCACTTTTATCCTTGGTCAATTCAGTAATAGTCTCCAATGCTCCTCCATTTTCAGGTTCCGTGAACTTTGAAACGACATCAGGATTTCCCTTAAGGATAGTGGCAACAGACTCTAGACTAGCATCTGTTTGAGTTACAGACCCTCCAAGCATGTAAGTGAGTTTCTTTAAAACCCCAGAATCGCTTAATGCCTTCTGCTCCAAACTTGTCTGGCAAGAATGTGTAATGATACTTGCACCAAGTCCAGTTACATTTTCATTTTCACTATTCAATAGCGACCAGATAAATGTCATATTATTCCCTTGCAGAAAATCATACCTTGGGGCTAACTTTGACTGATAAATAAACTTAAGGGAACGAGCAGCAGCATCCACTACCTGCATCAGATCTCAGTTCATCAATGATAAGCACAGAGATAATGGCAATCAAGAAATGTACTAGTAAAAAAATGATTTTGGGACATATCAGTCAAAAGGTAAGGCCTCGTGATGGCCTGAAGAACAGTAAAACAACTACTTCCTCTACTCTTCCCCTTAATTACTTTCAACTTATTTTAAGTTGATTAGCCACATAAGTAACGTAAAATCAAGCAAAGAGGAAAAGAAAAAAATATAAAGAGCTTTTACCCTGTTCAATTATAAATTTTCTGTTCAGATTCTAAAATCTAACGAAGAAATCTATTTCACCTAAGATTTTAAAGATTTTAATCTGAAAATTAGAGGTAAGCGCGAAAAAGGCTGAAAATTCGAAATTAAGATTTAACTCTGGTATTACAAACAGAATAATTAAGCAAATATAAAATTTTAAGAATCTAGCATTGAATGTTGAAAGAAATTATACAACTATAATTTGCTTCATAATAGAGCCAAAGAGCAAACAAAAAAGAGCAAAAAAGCAACAACAAAATAGAAATTATAAAATTACCTTATCATTAGAATAAGAAATAAGGCCAAGAAGAAGGGGAAAAGCACCGGCATCTAAAACAGCTTTAACGCCGTCATCAAAGCCACACGCGAAGCTACCGATAGCAGCAGCCGATTGAATAATAAGCGAATCGTTAAGTTCTACGATATCACCGGCACATGCAGAACCAGCCGTTCCGGCGGCGGAAGAGGAGGAGGAGAGGATAGAGGTAACTAAAGGAACGGCGCCGAGTTTGAGGAAACAAAGCTTCTTCGTACGGTTACCGATGATTTGATTTTTGAGGTCGCGAAGGGCTTTGAGCTTTGTATCGGTGGAGGAAGAGCTCAGTTTACCGATTAGATCCTCGCGACGGCTGTGAGTCGGAGGCGGCGGCGCCGATGATGCTGAAGCCGGCATAATTGAGGGCAAACCGGGAATTTCATATGCGGATGCGACCAACCGATTGTGCAAAAGAGGAAACGAGAAAGGAGAACTGGCGAACAAATAGTGTGTGTGTTGTGTGCGCTTTTTTGTGTCAGAATAGAGTATTATTTTAGTCTTTTCAAATTTTTAATCCATTTTAGTTGATGTTAAGTTAGTAGAAATATGAAATAAGTCTTTCAATATTACTCCCTCAGGTGTATTGGCACGCTCGTTAAGAAAATAGTAATTCTATACAAAAATACTTATGAAACATTCGTTATATTATGGTAGATATTCATAACTCCTACATGAATAACACTCATTACTCTTCTCCACTAACCTCACACTACTTCGTACCATTATGATTGTAACTTTCATACCTTCATAACTTTCCCATGATCTTCCTCTATGATCTCAAATATTTAATGTTATGTTTATGACATTCTTTTGTATACCTCTATGTCATCCTATAAATAGAGGGTTTGAGCATCATATTATATACACTTGACACACTTGAAAGAAATAAGAAGCTCTCATCTCTTACTCTCTACATTCTTGTATATTTTCTTGTTTTATATTATTACTTTGATCTAAGTTTCTTAATACGTTATCAGCACGAATTGCTATATTCTTCTTATATTTTCTATAAGAGATGAAAGTCTTCTATGGGAGCTACAACCTTGAACCAATTGGTTGAGCTTGTGAAAATCTGGGCATTTCGCTTCGATATCAATGTTGTGTTTGCTTCTATTATACAGGGAGTATCATTTTTCATTTTTCATGAATTCTGCAATTAACTTACGTTAATATTTAAGACTTGGTCTAATTTGTGTTACTTAGCAATTTAGTTTCATCTGTGCAAGATGTATACATATGGAGTACCTATTTTAGGGTGACAAACAAGAGCATATTAAGATGTCTTGACATCATTTCCCATATGTACTACTCCTACATTTTGCAAGCCAAGATTATGGAGCTGTTAACTATTGAGAAGATTTCTAATTAATCTTCTAAAAATAATAAGAATTTAACTTTATGTTGTTGTCAAAATAAATTTTGTATAACTAAGATAGTTTTATGCACTGTATATTTGATCATGTAGTTGTTCGTGAAAAAGATCAATGTGAACTTTCATTAAAGTTCGGGAAAAAATAATTGATTATTAGAAAGGAGTATATCATGATAGGCTCAACGGTGAGTCCACTTGGCTTATTATGCCATTGTATGAGAATAAGGCATTTGGTTTGATTTGTGGTGCACATTGATGATAAGAGTTGGTTCGAGTCCCAACTCATTATGACATAACATGTCTTTATATGGGTAAGACCTTGGGTTTGAGTCACAATGCACCATATTGATTATATAATGATGACTAATGAAAATAATGTATTTGTCATGAAAATAGCATGAAGCTTGTCCCACTTGATTTGCTCAATTCTTGAAGTGAATGTGTAGCTAGCGGTGCATAATAAGTCTAAATAAAGACAAGTGGTTGACCAGTGGGCGTGCCAAAGATCAAATAATAATGGTCATCGTTATGGTAATTGTAAAAAGGAGAACAATAAGGGTTCTCAAAATGATCCTTCAAAAGTGAAGGAATATATATATCAATGTGGTCTGTTAATACGAGACATGTTCACGTGATTATAGTCATTTGGTTGAAAGTACGTTCACATGATTATAGTCCATTCGTTGAAAATTTGTGATAAGCATTGTAAATGCTGACTTATTCCTGAAAGTAAATGTTGAAATTTATATGCGATGAAAAATATGCATAAGAATGTCCTTATGCATGGTTGTATAAATACCGCAACTCACCTCTAAAGGAGGTTTGAGAGAAATAAAGATAATGAATATTACAATGTGGTTACATGAATATGTCATTGGTCGCGTACAGGTGGTACGCCAAAAATATTATATCATGCCTTATAAAAAGTTATTAAAGGCAAACTTAAAGCAAGAAATGGTTTTGCTTATGATGATTTTGACCATGACAATTATTATGATATAATTTTCTCCGTGTAGAAATATTCACCATATGAATGGTGTGACAAAAGATTTTATAGTACAAAATCAATTAAGAGCTCCGGAAGAGTGAATTTATTACTACCCGAATTAATAAAATTATTCTTGAAATTATATAATATTGTAGTGAGTCTCAAAAGAAACCTTTTGAGTTTCAAATGTATTAGCCAAAGTGGTTGACGTATTTAGACTATAAATGAAAGGAAGATTGAATATCTTCATATTACTATAATCATACGGGTTACCCGATTTTTCTTCTATTTGTACTACACAAGTATAAGCATGATGATCGAATCACATGCCACAAGTAAACTAGAGGTTTACTGAAACAAATATTAGTTGGCATGACCGGTTGGCCATCCCGGTTCAATTATGATGCGAAAATTGATTGAGAATTCATATTGGCATATATTGAAGAAATAGAAGATTCTTCAAGAATTCTCTTGTGCTGCTTATTCTCATGATGTACCAGTTAAGGTTGGGATTGAATCCCTTGATTTCTGGAATGAATAAAAGGTGATATATATATATGGGCCCAGTCACCTGCCATGTGGACCGTTTACCATTATATGATTTTAATAGATGCATTTATAATATGATCACATGTGCGTTTGTTATCAACTTGCAATTTGAATTTTGCAAGGTTGATTGTTCAAATTATTAGAGCACAGTTCCAGAATATAAATTATGATAATTATCTTGGTAATGCTGGTTTAAATACAAGTTGGTTTAGCAGAAATTGTATGCCTCCAATTAAGCTAAACCATTGGTTATGAGAACAAAGATTCCAAATAAAAATTTGGTATGATATGCATTATATAATACAGCAGCACTTGTATGCATCTAGCCAACAAGTTATGATAACTTCTCCCTATCAGAATTGGTACAAGGTCAGGAACCAAATAAATTTCATCTAGAAATATAGATGTTATATATGATTTAATTGTGTCACCACAATGCACAAAGATGGGTTCCCAAAGAAGGTTGAGAAATGTGTTGGTGATCCCAACATTAAGGGGGAGAAAATGGGTAGCTGAAAAAGTGATACGTGGAATGAATTATTATGAATACATCTAGATTCTCGTACAAGAAAATGTGAACTTGAAGTTCAAGTGATAATTCATTTCCATAATATTGTTAGGTGTATGTGCTGACCCAAAGCTAAAGGTTATATTTCAGTTGTTAATGCTCTAAATAAAATAAAGTTCATGATGGACATAGTCTATGGAACGCATGAAGCGTAATAGACTAATCGGTTCCAAGATAAAACTCCTTGAAGAAGGAGAGGAGCAAATGATAAAGATGGATATACTAAGGAGGCAAGTGATCTGTAAGAGCACCATAACATAACACTCTATAAGAACTCATGGAAGAGGCTCAGGTACCTGAAAATAATGAAATCTCGATAAGTTATGTCTTTATTGTGTGATGATGGAACCGATGTAAAATGATAATCGATGATATTGTTGATATAATATAGCGCTCAATATTATTAATATTGATGAGGATCTTGAGCTCAAATCTGTCATGAAATTTGTACAGATAAATGATTGGCCAAATGAAAAATTACACAATGAAAATTGATTTCACCTGAAAAATGTGAAGTTTGACGGATAGTCCCAACACCTGAAAGTGAAATATAAAATCAAGTCGATAGACATAAAGATGACTTGTGGCACAACAAGAATTGCAAATATCATAGCATTGATTATATGGAGATATGTTCTTCTGTGGTGGATGTAGTCATTTCAAGTTTTGGTTTGACAACATTTGATATGAGTATAATGAAAATTCTTGAAGGATTTAAATTGTTCTGAAACCTATTAAGGTTGTCAAGAAATTTATCAAATAAAGCTTCAACAAATCCTTATGTGGATTAGAACAAGTATGGCGTGCATGATCTGTATATCTTGCTAGAACCATGAGTATAACAATATGCTAGCGAGATCTAGTTTTATTCTTATATGAAGATATTTGAATATTATTAGTACTATATTGCAAAAGGAATCCTTGATATAGATTTATTTATTCTAACAAATATTGTCAAGGTTTTGTTGTTTATGCAAATGCAGGCATTTTCTGAAGTCCGTTCTTCAAACAATCTATTTCAACTAATGAAGCAAGTGACTCAACACACTATAGATGTGTGACCTTTCTTTGAAGAGAAGATTCCAATAATTGTGAAGACACAATCTTCACCAAACGGAGAAATAGATGTACAACATATTTGTTCGCTTGATAATTTGGCGGTTCTACTCAATGAAGCATGAGTAACCTCAACAATTAAGAAGTTGGCATACAAGATCGGAACATGTCATCTCAGAGAAATAAATCGATGTTTTCATCAGGGGGAGGCAAATACGCGTTGTACTCTTTTTCCCTTAACTAAGGGTTTATCCCACTGGATTTTCCTGGCAAGGTTTTTAATGAGGCAGCAAGTAATGCGTATTACAAGATATGTGTACTCTTTTTCCTTCACTAAGATTTTTTCCTACAAGGTTTTTTTTTTAGTAAGGTTTTAACGAGGCACATAATCTACGGACATCCAAGGGGGAGTGTTATGAAACATTCATTATATTATGGTGGATGTACATAACTCCTAAATGAATAACCTCACCATTCTTCTCCACTAACCTCTCACTACTTCTTACCATTATGATTGTAACTCCTATACCTCCATAACTTCTCATGATCTTCCTTTATGATCTCAAATGTTTAATGTTATGTTTATGACATTCTTTTGTATACCTCTATGTCATCCTATAAATAGAGGGTTTGAGCATCATATTGTATACACTTGAAAAAAATAAGAAGCTCTCATCTCTTACTCTCTACATTCTTGTCTATTTTCTTGTTTAATATTATTACTTTGATCTAAGTTTCTTAATAACCTAATATAACTAAATTACTCTTAATTAAATATTTAATGTGAGGAGTAAGAAAACTTTTTAGGGATATATATACATCAGAGTTATTTGTAAAAACAAATTAAATTCTTTATTGATTATATAATTGGACACTTATTTTGGACCAAAATAAAAAAGTAAATTGATCACTTATTATGAACCGGAAGGAGTATAAATTTACAATAAAACACTTTGATTGTAGTGAGGAGACATGATAAGAAAAGAATTTTTTTCAAGTTATAATCCATCAGGAAAAAGTTTGAAGAGAGGCATTTCAGTTCGTTCAAAGGCACCAGGGACGAGGCATTACAGATGGTCTGATGGTTCTGGAATTCGCTCATATCGAATTTTCCTAAAGCTTATCAAAGCTAGAAGATGGCTGGACGAATTGATATTTTGCATAGGGAGAGTAAGATAGGCTAGGTGCTTTTACTCAACTCGCGAAGGTTCATTTCTACTTAGCAAGAATAAGGAAGCAAAGGTAGAGTCTTTTTATAATATGTCTGTCATTACGTGCGACTATCTCAACTATAGGGAAAAAAAGGAAAGAACAACATCTTCAGCACATTTATACGAAATTCGCTTATAGTGTAATAATTAATTGGTATATTTTTGTCTCATGACTAGAATTTTGATCTATGTATTGTGTAGATAGAAAATTTTCCTTTTCTTTTCAATCATACCGCACACAAATTTAATAATACCGCACATATAGGTTTGAGTTGTGTTGCGCTCATTTTTCTTATGTTTCGACGTCGTTTCTTCAAGCATAAATAGTACCACATTGAACAAATAAGCTCTAATTTTATTTTGATTGAAGCATTATATTTGTATCGTAATTACGGAGTCATTGCAAAATGAATCATCGAATTTGAACATCATATGGCTATTTTATGGTCATTTAACTGATAATGGGTTTGCCAGATTTTTTAAAAACTAATTACGAAATTGCCACTGACTTCGTATTTAAAAATTTGCACTATTTCCAAATATTGAAACTAACATATCTCCTTCAATATAAGGTAAAATGGAGTGATTTAAGAGCCTAACTTGACTAAAATTTTAAAAAAATCTATTGGAGGCATTAAAAGTGTGTTTCAAGATCGTTTAGCACAAGAAACGAGGTAGAACAATGTTAAATCGAGGGTTTTGTTCATTTAACATATTTTGAGTTGAGGAGCTCGAATTTGGACAATTTTTGGAGGCGATTTTAACCATATGGATTGGAGTAAGTATTCTATACTCGGTTTTGGATATATTTCATGAATCCACCTTCGTTTTTGGCATTTGTTTGATGTTTCAAAGTGAAATTTGGGAGTTTCGTCTAAAATTTTATAAAATGAAATTTTGAGGTTTGAACATATATTCGGAGTCAAATATGAGTGAAACTAGTATGGTTGGACTCGTAATTAAATAGGTTGTCAGATTTTTGAGTTTGTCGGGTTCCGAGGCGCGGACTCGAGTTTGACGTTTTGGTCTATTTTGGGATTTTAATTAAAGATTCAACCTATATCGATTGAGTTTGTTTCCTTTGGTATTATTTGATGTATTTGAGTTGTTTTCGGCTAGTTTCAAGCCGTTACTAGGTCGGTACGCGTGGGGTGGCATTTTTGGAGCATCCTTGGCTTGCTCGGTATTGGAATTGGCTTGTTCGAGGTAAGTAACACTTCTAAACTTAGTGCTGAGGGTATTAAACCCTGAAATACGTGTTATACGATTGGCATTAAGGTGACACACATGCTAGGTGACAGGCGTGTGGGCATTCACCATGTGAATTGGGACTTCGTTGTTTCCATGGCATAGAATAGTGGTCCTACTTTGTTGATATCCGTGTTTTCACCACGTGATAAAGTAATTGAGCTGTCAATCATGCTAGATATCATGTTTAGGTTTTGTGCCGATATTGTTGGGAACCATAGTGATCGTTTCTTGTTATCATTTCAGTGATTTCATTGATATTTCCTACTCAGTCATATTCATGCATATATCATATCTTAGTCTCATTTGTTATTTATTGATACAACATATCATTGTTGGCAGGCTAGTTTCGTGCCATAGTGAGCCCGTGAGTGAGACTATAGAGATTGATGACTGAGTGAGGCCGAGAGCCTGATTTTGAGAGATAATTATGGGATCGGGTTGTACGCCGCAGCGGTTATACTGATATTATGATAATTCTTGGGTTGTAGGAGCCCTTTCAGAGTGTGTACACACCTCTAGTGAGCGCGTTTGATTGAGGGATGTATCTTTCCTGGACATGGACCTTGTCCGAAGAATTTATATACATGGGGATGGATTTTTCTCACGGGCTGGATTTGCCCTACTCAATAATGAGTGACTGTTTGTTAGTTGAAGTATATATTCCGAGATGGATCTTCCTTGGGCCGGATTGGCCATATACAGTACTGAGTGATTGAGCATGACGAGTGGAAAGTATGAGGCAGTGAGATTGAGTACTCTAAGAGTGTGAGTACATGAGTTCATCTGTGAGATACAAGGCATTGAAATGCACACATGACATACAACATAGAGATGCATTTTCTTCATATTGTACGGTATCACGTCATTCATGACTTTTCATACATATTGATATGTGGGCATAGAGATGTATTTCACACTTGCTATCTTGAATGAAAAGACACATCTTATTTATTATGGAAAGGATTTGTGGAAAACTTACAATTTTTAAACTATCTCATATTTTCGATGATTTCGGTATATGATTTGGGGTTTTACTGATATATTTGAAAAGCGGAACTATTTTTGGGAATTATGAATAAGCTGAGAATTTTAAATTTCGAGTTACTTCTTTTATTACTTGCCTTGCATTGTTATGAATTGATGTTGGTTATTGGTGTCGGACCCGACCTATGTTCCAACTCGTCACTACTTTCAACCCAATTTTAGGTGTGTTACTTATTGAGTACATGGTGTCGGTTGTACTCATACTACACTTCTACACCTTGTGTGCAGATGTTTACTGTTGACGTTGAAGTGATCGACGGGAGATGGAATTGAAGATGTATCTGCGTTCCAGTTGTAGATGTCTCTTGTTCATGGTAGCCTTAGATCTATAAAACTCCGTTTATGTACTTTTTAAATAGATGATGTATTTACTTCATTTCAGCTTTGTAAATTCTAATCTTAGAAGGTCACGATTGTACTACCAATCCTTGGGGAACGTATCGGATTCAGATATTTTTATTTATTTAATTGTCTTATTATTTTCATTGGAATTGGTTAGTTATTAATTGGCTTACCTAGCGGGTGGGTTAGGTGTTATCATGACTAGTTGGATTTTTGGTCGTGACAAGTTGGTATTAGAGCTCTGGGCTCATAGGTTCTACAAGTCATGAGCAAGTGTATAGTAGAGTCTTGCGGATCGGTATGATGATGTACATACCTATCTTTGAGAGGCTACAATGCATTTAGGATGAACTTCCCATCTTTCTTTCCTTATCGTGCGGTATTGATTCAGCTTAAAGCATAACTCTTTGAATTCCTTCCACGCATTCGTATGTGCATGTGAGCGCGTGGCATTAGTTGTGCATCGACGACTTGTGATTCCATGGTTGAGGTGCAAGATGTGATTTTGGCATGCTGATGATGGGACAGTCTGGAGGACTTGAGGTCGTGTTTTGACTGTAGCTTGAGCACAGAGATTTTGAGTGTGGGAGCATGTGCTTTTGGGACTTATATGTCTGGTGGTGTCTTTATTAGTGGGATTTGTGATTGGACGATTATGTGGTGAGTATGATGTGACTACGAGATGTGTCCAGATAGTTCGAATGTGACGAGAAGAGTTTAGTTGAGATGTAGAAAGGACTATTGGGTGTTTGGTTCTGTCTTAATGTGACGTATGGTTCTGAGTTACGAGTGTATTAAAGGATCTTTCCTGTTGCTTAATGCTGGAACGAATTAGGTTCTCGTGTCTTATTTTTGAGATCAGACTCAGGAAGAATTAGCGATTGTGTAGTAGTTATGGTTGTGAAAGGGTATGAAGAGATGTCAGATTAAGGCTAAGCAGGTGGGTTATCTCCTATGGGTGTCCTGAGGTTCTGTGATCCCTATGTTGTTTGTAGAGAGTTCACTTTTGCTAGTGAATTATATGTGTTGCAATTTGAGTTTGGATCGCTTATGGGAGTTGGCTTGGTTGTTACTAGGGCGAATGCGAGATTTGCAGATGATTTGAGGTACTATGTAGGTTGTGTATGCGAGCTTGTGAAGGATTTAGTTGAATTTCAGTGTGCGATTTTGGCAGCAACAGAGTATGGGTATTGTAAGTTATCAGATAATTTACTCATTGGCTTTGAGCCAAGTGGGGGAGTCTGCGATCGACGGGTTGATTGCACGGTTATGTGTTGTATTGGTTTCAGTTTGAAGTATATTGGTGAATCAGTTATGACTTTAAGAGGTGGAGTTCGAGAATGATGCGAGTAAAGAAATTTCTGGATACGAGTTGTATTACACTTAATGGGTATATGGGAATCATGGAATGAATCGAGTTTGTTATTCGTGACGGATGTAGTGTGCTGGGGGTATGGGTCTACTCGGTTTCTTAGATGTGTGGATTACTTCTTAGGGTGTTGGTGTGCTAATGGGGCACATGTCATTCAGTCCGTTTGGTCGGTTTAATTGAGATTTGAGAAGAGTGGATGACTCTCGAAAATGGTTTCAATGAATTCAAGAGTTATATGTAGGGATTTAAAATTTTCAAGAATTGTATATGGCTAGAAATTGAGAGTTACATTGGACGGTGTCGAGACTTGTGGCATTTGTATATCTTTGTGGATTATGCATTTCGGTATCAAGGAGGTGAAGGAAACAATTTTTGGTTCACATAAGGTCTCCTTAGAATGGGTGTCTTGGTTGTGGTACTTTGGAGCGCTTAAGATGGAAGTCAGTGGTTTATGAGCCTCAGGGCGTTATGGTTTTATACTAGGGTCTCTTGAGTGGCGAATTGTGGTTAAGGGTCGTGGTGTTCTAGTAGGGAGAAGTATCAAATTGAAGGCAATTTGGGAGGGACTTGAAGAAATAGGACAACTTGTTAGTAGGTTAGATCAACACAGTAGTGGATATAATCGGTTCTTTGGGCACTTATGATGTGGCTAGTCTCTACAGGCATTTCGTGGCAATGCTCTTGGGTTTTGGCGACTTGCCTGGTCTGGTTGAGTTAAAGAGATTTAGTTCTGATGGCTTGATTATGTGCAAATGGGTTTTGAAGAGTTCTCGATGGTTACTACCACGGTTTGAGGTGTATATTTCCTACCGGTGTGTGGAACACGTTGCGTATTGGGATTTTCTCCTGGATGAGATCAAATGGAAGGTTTTTGACTGATTGAGTATGTAGTTTGCTATGACTCGGAGTGGATTATGAGATTTTCATACTTTTCATATGATGGAATGACATATGTGGTGTGTTGTGTGGGATCGAGATTTGCATGTGCAAGGTCACGGTTCAGTCTTAAAGGGAAGTTCATGAGTTCTTAGGCAACAATGACGGGTTCAGATGACTAGGCTAATGATATTACTACTTGGTATTTCCTGAGAAGGGTGTGCATTTCATAAGGCGCACTGTGTTTTGATTTATGGATACTTCATTGGTATTGCGACACTCTTCTGGTTGATCGACTGCTGATTTTAAGATATTGCTATGTGGCACGGAAGAATTAGAGAAGTATTCTTCGTAGGATGATCATTCATGAGAGATGTGTTAGGCATTTGGGTGGTGGAGTTGGGATCAGATATGTTGATTAGTGTGTTATGGATTTGGAGACTGGAGTTCTCAGAAGCATGTTGTTTCGTGGTTGTGGATTGTGAAGACGTGGCCAAAGCTAGACAAAGATAGTATGTGTTATGGTTAGGTTGTTGTGGACCTTAAAAGGTTTATTTATCTAGTTATGGGTGACCAGGGTTGATTTGGGGACTCATTGGTAGGTCTAACAAGGATGTGTATTCTACACCGGGTCGGATTTGTTGACTCAGAATTGCTATTATTGAGGGATGTGCCATTTAGTTAGAATTAATTTTATTCGTATCGGATATGTTCTATGTGTTACTCTTCCATGCTATGAAGGGTTGTGATTCGTTGATTATATGCACACATGGTGCGATTCTGTTTGGGCCTTACAACAAAATTCGAGCGAGACGATTATTGGGGTGTGGAATGGTTGATTTTGCCTTAGTTATGGTCTTTCCATATTGTGGTATATGGTGTTATTTGCTTCTCCGTGATTATGGTCATGCACCTGGGGTACTTGATGTCAAATTGTGCGTGATTATTGATTTTGAGCATGTTGGCTGGGGTATTTCATATGGACCAGTGATTGCATAGGTTCACGCATTGCAGCAGAGTTATGTTGAGATTATCCTTTGTGTTAGATTCATGTGTTATGGTACTACGGCGTGTGATAGATTTTCAGCATTTTGTTGTGGCGGTACTTGTTGAGCTTGTGGGACGGTTCTCTCGTTTGAGTCATTTTCCATGTTTGAGTACACTTGAATTATTGCGTATTGGTGCACAGATTGCATGATTTGTGGTTTAAAGTTGTATTGGTGTGGCTTGTCAGTAGGGTGGTTGTATTTGTCAAGGTGAGGTCGCCGGACCTAGAATGGGGGCTATCAGATTTGATTGTAGTATATTTAGAAGGATAATATCGCCGATCGACTTAGAAATTTGCTATAGTTCTTGTCAAAGGAGAGGGAGCTCCATGACTTGTTGATATGATGAATGGTTATGAGTTCTGCATGTTTCTTTCATCACCGGCAGTGTATGAAGGTTTTATAATGAGGTTTTGTTTGATATGAGATTTATTACCAGAATTGGATTGTTTTGAGCAGCTATTATGATTGGAAATATCGCTATGGGTAATTGAGTTATGTGGCATATCTTGTGATTGTGTCTTAGGTTGTGGTTATTGCTTGATACAACTTGTTCAGACTTATACAGTGTGTAGATTGTGAGGTTCGGGCCTTGTAGGAAATTTCGAATGTTGGAAATTGGATTATGTGGTTTACGGGCTAAGGTTGAAGTAATGATCTTCAATATGTTGCGTTGTCGGGCCTATATGTAATAGTGTGACGTGGGATCACCCCCGGGTGTGTGCATGGTAAGGTTACACGGCGATTTGACGGCTTAGGAACAACTCTTGGCACGTTCGAGGACGAACGTATGTTTAAGTAGGGAGAATGTAACGACCTAACTGGTCATTTTGAGCATTTGTACTTCGCTCGATAGTTTGGGGGCACGAGTAGCTCCGTATGATGTATTATGACTTGTGCACAAAATTTGAGTTGATTTGATATGTTTCGACATGAGTTTTTGGAAGTCGAAAGTTCAAAAGTTTATTAAGTTTGATTTGAGGTGCGTTCCGTCGTTTCGATATTGTTGTGCGTGATTTGAGGACTCGAGTAGGTCCATGTTATGTTATGGGACTTGTTGGTACGTTCGTACAGGGTCCCGAGGAGCTCGGGTGAGTTTCAGATAGGCTTGGGCTGTGTTGCACTCGTTTTTCTTATGTTTCGACGTCGTTTCTTCAAGCATAAATGGTACCACATTGAACAAATGAGGTCTGATTTCTGTTTTGATTGAAGCATTGGACATGTATCGTAATTATGGAGTCATATAAAAAAGAATCGTCGAATTTGGACATCGTATGAGGATTTTATGGTCATTTTACTAAGAATTGGGTTGCCAGATTTTTTAAAATTAATTGCGAAATTGCCATTGACTTCGTATTTAAAAATCTGCAATAATTTCAAATATTGAAACCAACATATCTGCTTAAGATCAAATGGAGTGGTTCAAGAGCCTAACTTGACTAGAATTTCACAAAGAATCCATTGGAGACATCAAAAGCGAGTTTCAAGATCGTTTGATGCAAGAAACGAGGCAGAACAATGCTAAATCGAAAGTTTTGTTCATTTACCATATTTTGAGTTGGGGAGTTCGGCTTTGGGAAATTTTTGGAGGTGATATTCACCATTTGGATTGAGGTAAATGTTCTATACTTGATTTTTGTTATATTTCATGAATCCATCTTCGTTTTTAACATTTGATTGATGATTTCAAAGTAAATTTTGGGGTTTTGTCTAAATTTTCATAAAGTGAATTTTTGAGGTTTGAACATAGATTCAGAGTCAGATTTGAGTGAAACTAGTATGGTTGGACTCGTAATTGAATGGGTTGTCAGATTTTGTAAGTTTTGTTGGGTTCCGAGACGCGGATCCGAGTTTGACGTTTTGGTCGATTTTGGAATTTTGATTAAAGATTCGAACTTTATCGATTGAGTTTGTTTCCTTTGGAATTATTTGATGTATTTGAGTTTCTTTTGGCTAGTTTCAAGCCGTTCATAGGTCGGTACGTATGGGGTGGCATTTTTGGAGCATCCTTGGCTTGCTCGGTATTGGAATTTGCTTGTTCGAGGTAAGTAACACTTCTAAATTTAGTGTTGAGGGTATTAAACCCCTAAATGCGTGTTATGCGATTGCCATTAAGGTGACGCACATGCTAGGTGACAGGCGTGTGGGCATTCACCATGTGAATTGGGACTTCGTTGTTTCCATGGCATTGTATAGTGGTCCTACTTTGTTGATATCCGTGTTTTCACCATGTGATAAAGTAATTGAGTTGTCAATCATGCTAGATATCATGTTTAAGTTTTGTGCCGATATTGTTGGGACTCATAGTGGTCGTTTCTTGTTGTCATTTCAGTGATTTCATTGATATTTTGTACTCAGTCATATTTATGCATATATCATATCTCAGTCTCAGTTGTAATTTATTGATACATCATATCATTGTTGTCGGGCTAGTTTCATGCCATTGTGAACCCGTGAGTGAGACTGTAGACATTGATGACTAAGTGAGGCTTAAAGCCTGATTATGAGAGACAGTTATGGGATCGGGTTGTACGCCGCAACGGTTATACTGATTTTATGATAATGCTTGGGCTGTAGGAGCCTTTCGGAGTGTGTACACACCTCTAGTGAGCGCGGTTGATTGAGGGATAGATCTTCCCTGGACATGGACCTTGTCCGAAGCATTTATATACCTGGGGATAGATCTTCCCCACGAGCTGGATTTGCGCTACTCAATATTGAGTGACTGTTTGTTAGTTGATGTATATATTCCGAGATGGATCTTCCCTGTGCCGGATTGGCCATATACAGTACTGAGTGATTGAGCATGATGAGTGGAAAGTATGAGGCAGTGAGATTGAGTACTCTGAGAGTGTGAGTACATGAGTTCATTTGTGAGATACATGGCATTGACATGCACATACGACATACAACATAGAGATGCATTTTCTTCGTGTTGTACGGTATCACGTCATGTTTTATTGATATGTGGGCATAGAGATGTATTTCACACTTGCTATCTTGAAAGAAAATGAGACACTTACAGTTTTCAAACTATCTCATATTTTCGACGATTTCGGTAAAGGATTTGCGTTTTTACTGATATATTTGAAAAGCTGAACTATTTTTGGGAATTATGAATAAGCTAAGCATTTTAAATTCCGAGTTACTTCTTTTATTACTTGCCTTGCATTGTTATGAACTGCTGTTGGTTATTGGTGTCGGACCCGACCTATGTTCCAGCTCTTCACTACTTTCAACCCAAGTTTAGGTTTGTTACTTATTGAGTACATGGTGTCGGTTGTACTCATACTACACTTCTGCACCTTGCGTGCAGATCTTGACTTCTGACATTGATGTGATCGACGGGAGGTGGAATTTAAGATGTACTTGTGTTCTGGTTGTAGATGTCTCTTATTCATGGTAGCCTTATATCTATAAAACTCCGTTTATGTACTTTTCAAATAGATGATGTATTTACTTCATTTCAGCTTTGTAAATTCTAATCTTAGAAAGTCACGATTTGTACTACCAATCCTTGGGGAACGTATCAGATTCAGATATTTTTATTTATTTAATTGTTTTATTAATTTCATTGGAATTGATTAGTTGTTAATTGGCTTACATAACGCGTTGGATTAAGTTTCATCACGACTAGTTGAATTTTGGGTCGTGACAAACCTAATGCATTACCAATATAAAGGCACAGTAGGTCATAATGAATTGAGACTCAATCTCAACTCTTATTATCATGGAGCATCATGACTTGAATGTGATATCTTATCCTCAGTCAATGTCATAACCTGTCAAAGTAAACTAGGACCATAAAATATTACTATTCATGATTATATGCATAAGTGAATTAAGTTTGAACAATACGTATAGAATATAATAACTCTTATGGTCAGAATATTTGTTGTAAATTCTATTGGAGTTCAAATGGATCATAAATCAATGTCATAATATCTTTTGAATCAATTTAAGATATTGCTACTCCGGGGGCTAATTTAAGAAAGAAAATATGAAGTATTTTTTGCAAATGTATGTATCGGGGTGATGTTCTTTCGATACAATTTTAATTGAAAATAGATTCTGGGTGTAAGTTGTACTTATAATTTTAATAAACATTATGATCTCCAAGATGTCATATATTTCTGCATAACATGCACAAACTCATAAAAACACCACTTTAATGAATGAAGGCAAAGAAATCTTACGTATGGTCGTACTTGATTTAACAAATTCATTTCTCTGCAAAACTATAATTATATTATCATTTAATATAAACTATATTAACCCTTATTACAAAATAATTTAATATTAGAATGCATAATGAAATTCACTCCCTGGATAATAAAAATCTCGTACATCTCAGCTTCTTAAATTTTCACTTTGGGTTTGGTTTAGACAAAAATTATTTTCCTTACTGATAATTAGGACTAGAACTCTACGAAAAGGAACTTCATATTAGATCTAATTTCTTAGGATTAAAGAACATACAAGTAAATATTTGTGTAGTGGTATGAATGTATACCATTATGAAGAAAAATTAGAATAAAGTTACCTTGCCGACAAATGGTATCGGCCAACGCTATGGAAGTTAAAGAGCACTTACCACATAATCTTGATAGAAGATTATGAAATGAGTCATTTGTGTCGGTAACGAGTTATAAAATATAGCTTAAAGTAATAATATAGAACAAAGAAAAACAAGTTAAGAGATATATAGAGAAAGAGAGAAAGATTCTTATTTCTTTTTTAATTGTGTTTCTTTCCTATATATTACAAGGCCTTTATATAGACATGAAAAGTAAAGAATCACTGGTGTAAATAGTGAGTGGAGGGTGTCAATGGTTCGGTTCCGCCGGTTATTTTATAAAATTTGTACCATATCAATCTTTCGGTTATTCTATTATGTATAACCAAAACTAGACTTTTCGAAACCGTCCCAATCATGTCGGTTTCTCTTCGGTATCGGTACGGTTCGGTTAATTTCGGTATTTTTTTAAATATCATGTAAAATTCACCGGTAGAAGTAGAATGCAATAAACATATGTTCTTTTATAAGAGTTGGCAAAACTCTCTAGACATTTTTATCGTTTAAAGTGATGAACTAAAAAAAAATGACTAGAGTATAAATCCATCAATTATTCTACAACAACATAAAAGAAACCAATCAAATTCAAAAAAAATATAAATCACACGAGTGGAAAGATATTAACCAAGTTGGAACTCAAGAATAAAGTTTATAGAAGATTAAATATTCAAAAAGATTAATCTAAATTATATGAAAGAAACATATTCGATACATTGTAGTTTGTTACTCATAATTGCTAGAATACTTTGTGTCTTGCTAATGTAGATACTTGAAATAACTTGGTTTAAGTAGAAGTAGCATAATAGGTTCTAGGAATTAGTATTTTGAGTTTAATCACTTGTTGGCTTGTAATTCATAATTCCAAGGCCCAAAGAAAAATGTATGCATTATTATTTTTAAACTAACTATACAAATATATTTCACGTGTAAAATTTATTCTGTACGGTTCGGTATTTTTTCGGTTTATTTTCATAAAATAAAAAACCTACCCTAATTATCAGTGTGGTTATAGATTTATATAAAAACATACAGTTTTTTAAAAGAAACCTAAAAATCAGTTCGGAGCAGTATGGTTCGGTCGATTTAGTCGGTTTTCAAATATCCATTGACACCCCTAAGTGGAATGGTCACTATACAAATATTTTACATGAATGCCATTAAGAATTTGAGTGAAAGAAGATCACGGAGAAGATTAGGGAGATAATAGAAAAGAATAGTGATCATTACTCCTCCACTATAATTCAAGATTTTGTAACAATTCTCCATTAGTGATGATTTTCCTAATCTATCTTGAGGGTGTACATTACTTTCTTTTTTAGGATGTACTTTACTTACTTGTAACTCAGCTTGTGTGAGCTTGAACACATTGCTCTTGGGAAACTCGAATAAAGGAGAGTTATAATAGATTGACAATTAAGCATATAATTTGTACGATGTTTCAATAACATGTGAGTATGTTGTTAGTTTTTCATTCTCTTAGGCTCTAAGCCATAGACTTGTTATTTGTTGGATCATTTTTCTTGCTCAATCAAGTACAAATACAAGCGCCATTAATAGCATTTCAGCTGGCAATGCTGTTTGACATTAATTGCTCAAAAATAGAATAAGAATACTGAGTCTAAAGCAAACCATTTCATTTACTTATATACTGAAGAAAAATACATGATCATAAAACCAATATTTCAGACAACTGATAATTTAGAAGAGTTAGAACTCAAGTATTATGGAGTAACTATAGTTGTTTCTAATATAAGGTTACTTGGCAGTTTATGTGATTCAAGATTCAAGAATCATTTTTGCAGCGTCATTGACAGATTGCCCATTGACATAGTGCTGACGACAAACAGGCATGTACATATCAGCCCCACCTATAAGCTCAGTTTCAGTCTCACTAGTCTTTCTAAAGGTGAAAAATGCCCTTTTGTTACATAGTTCACATCTTGCTGTCAACTTTGTCACAGTATCAGCAAGTGGAATTATATCAAGCACTGATCCAAAAGTCTTCCTGCAAGCAAGCACCCAATACCATATAAGAGCATAAACAACAAACAACAAACAATACTAAACCCAGTGTATTGCCACAGGTGCGGTTTGGGAAGGATAGTTAGTACGCAATCTTACCCTACCTTACACAGGTAGAGAGGTTGTTTTCGATAGTCACTCGGCTCAAGACACCATATTAGAGACAATTTTCTGCTAAAGAACTTGGAGTTTATGACTAAGAGTCCATTTGGCCATAAAAAAAGTTTCACTTTTTCGAAATCAATGTTTGGCCATATTTTTTCAATTTTCACTTGAATATAAATTTTGGAATTTGTCGAAAATTTGAAAAACTCCAAAAAACTGTTTTTTAAAATTTTCACTGAGATTACTCACAAAAATTCAAAAACAACCAAAAATTATATTCATTCCAAACACAACTCTAATTTTCAAATACCATTTTCATTTTAAAAAAAAAATTGGTTTTTTCTAATTTTACAATTCCTATGTCCAAACGCCCACTAAGAGTTGGGAAACTAATTTTCAAGAATTCGAGGAGTACCTCAAGTAATCACCATCTAGGCCTGCAACAACTACAGTTTTCCCATCAAGATCAGCAGCATTGCAGCAAAAATCATAAAGGTCCTCAAAGAACTGAGCTTCATCAATGCCAATCACATCCACCTAATCAAGAAATAGAGTTACTCGGAGATTGAAACACATACCACATCACAGCTAACAAAACTGAATTCATTTTCCCTACTAAGAGGTTCTTTTCTATTTCTTTGTAAACTTAAAAGGCCAAACTCGAATTTTAACTTCAACTCCTTTTTATCCTGTCTTGATCTTAATATATATATACATATATATATATAACATCCCTTGTGCTTTCTCATCAAAGTGCACTAACATACAGGCACATATTGGATCAGTATGTCCTAATCAGTATAGCATTGTAGCGCAGACGATATCTGATACTATACAACAACAATCAACAGCACTTTTTGTTTCTTCTCATGGATTTAAACAGATTAAAGACCATTTAAAATCTCACACTACAGCCAGCTTTTTCCATCATGTACTTCAAATTTGAACAATGCAGCACTCATATATTATTTTCACAAAGCCCATAAAGCCTTAATCCAGTAGTGAAGAGACACGAGATATAGCTAATCAAACTATGATGTCTGTATCCAATTTAAATGTTAATATTACCCTCAACAAATGTGTCCTAAAGGGTGCTCATTTTCGCCAATTAATGGTGTAAATATTATATAAAACTTGTAATACATTTAGCGGCTTAGCACTCGAGTAAAAATTGAATTATCATCATCAATTATGCAACCTCACACTGCCAAACTTGGAACTCTGGTCAATTGAACTTGCAAGATAAACTAGTATAAAGATCATTGCTTTTAGGAATACAACCTAGGAGTTCTCAGGAATACACAAAATCTTAACATGTTAAGTCTAAGAATATTGTACCCTAAAAGCTAACTCAAGAGGTAAGGATTGGCCAAGTCCTTAAACCCATGCCCTTCAATATCGATGTGGGATTCAACACCTCCTCTCACGCCCAGGACTTGACATTTAGAGCGTGGACAATTATGGGGCCCAACATCCGAAAATCAGAATGGGTTCTACTCTGATACCATGTTAAATGAAACTTGGGTTTAAGAAGTGAGGATTGCCCAAACCCATATAAGAAAACCGCCCATACCCTTCAATGTCAATGTGGGACTCAACAAATACAAAGAATGGGAAAGAAAGAACTGGATTTGTACCTTTTCATATGCATCTATTCCAAATTTTTGTTTGAAAGATGAGAGATCAGGCAATGACCAACATGGGAATTTTGTCCCATCATGTGTTACCACTGCATCTACTGCATATCGTGTATCTTTGCTTGACTTTATCATCACCACATTTCTGCTTACACAATTTGGAAAATCAAACATAAAATAAATATCCAGCCAATAATTTCTAATAACAGAACCACTTATGTATAAAAATGTTGATCAACCTCAATTACTCTCATAATCATTAAACCCCAGATCAATTTTAAATCATATAGCACGGCCAATCCAACATTTATAGTCAATTGGTTTAAAGTAGGCGTGATGATCTATCCTATATGACTTTAAAATCTATGCAATGAGGTGTAGAAATATTTACACAATCCAATCACTTAAAATGTTTAATGAGCACCCGATAAACACTAAGTAATAACACATTAAATAATTTTGATGGTGTAAAAAATTACATTGTCAGTGTATATAACTTAAATCAGTGTTATCAAAAGTGAAAAGCACAACAAAACTCGAAGACCCGTTAGGGCTTTAAGCGCAGAGCGCAAATAAAGTGTGGGCTTTAATGAAAAAAGCACAACGGACACTTTAGTGTCACATCAAGGCTCTAACACATATTTTTCCTTGCCAATGAGTGTAATTTTGAAAATGTGAGCTTAAACAATTGATATTTCACTTTATCATGATTTTTTCTCAATTTATTTGTCCATATATCTATTGTTCATGCTTATAATGATTAGTCTTGGACTACTATGCAAATTTTTACTTTTTTTTTCCGGTTAAAGTGAGGCAAAGTGCTCAACATAGTTTGAGCTTCGTTCCAGGACTTAAGCGTGGCTTTGACAACGCTAATTTAAATACATTTTATGTATAAAAATTCATTAAAATTGCAAAAATAAAAGATTTAAACACATAACTTTAAATATACAATGGGTTCAATGTTAAAAATCTTAAAAACTAAACCCATAGAATTTAAATACTGGATACGCCTTTTATTATATTATCACATTTTTTCTTCTGATTTTTTTGTTGTTGCACAATTCAGCATATTTAGATACACACAACATATTTTCATCTACTATACATATTTAAAAATAAAAAAGAGATAGGTCTACTACCTTTAGATCATGGATCAGTCTCTACTATCAATAAATTAAAACGCCTAGTTCTTTTCCAATAATTTAGAAATATCTAAATTTGTTCTCAGAAATCAACTTAATTTAACAAGTAGAATACTAGTACCTGCCATCATTAGATTCCAATTTAACACGGCGAAGAAGAGCAGTTGTTTTTCCAGCAAACATAGGACCAATAATAACATGGATTTCACCGGTCGGACGATAATTGGGCTTTGTGGCTACAGAAATTGAGTCTTTAGCAGAAGATGAAAAAGTCATGGCGACAAAATTGTGGAAATTTTATCAGATGTGAATTGATGAAGAGATATGAAAGTTTCAATGGATTATAAATAGGAAGATAACAGTAGAGGCCATGTGAAGAGCAATGAAAGTTTTTGAAATTCGGAGGGAAATGAAAACGAGGTGGAGTTATACAAATCTTGGAGGGAAAGCTATTGGGAAGCTTGTTTGGGAAGATAAAGTGGACGATTTTTTCCCCCTTTTTGTTTGGTTTGAAATTTTGAATATTACTTTATAGGGAAACATAAATAAAACTTAGGATTCTAGGGTTTGAATCCTAAGTGGGCGTTTGGACATAAGAATTGTAAAATTCCAAAATAAGGGAAAAAAGATTTTCAAGTAAAAATGATATTTGAAATTTAGAGTTGTGTTTAGACATTAATATAATTTTGGGTATGTTTTTTAAGTTTTGTGAGTAAATTTTTTGAAAAATAGCTTTTTGGAATTTTTCCAAAATGCATAAAAATTGGAAATTTTATGAGCAAACACTGATTTCGGAAAAAAAGTGAAACCATTTTGAAAAAAATGAAAAAAATTCTTATGTTCAAACGGGCTCTAAGTGTTGTGAACCCACGTGACTCGGTATGGGATTATGGGGCAGAAGTGTGCAACAAAGCTGATCCAGTTAAAAGTATTGGGCCCGAAACTGAATTGAGAAGGGCCTAATGACTAAACAGACGAATACGAATAAAATGCTAGGGCATTATATTTAAGATCCAGGGATAGTACAGGGCATGCAAATTACATTAAGCTTCGGCTCAAGTCTGTGCTTCTCATCTCCTCCTCTAAATCTATATCTCATCCCCTTTCTTCTTAGCTTCCTGGTTGTAGTTTATTTTCTCATCCCGTGTCTATTTAGTGTTGTTTTCTATTGTTCTATGGACATTTCGCTATTCTAATTCAGTTTGGTGAGTTAATACAGTCAATAATATCGGGTATGTTACAAATATCTTGTACACTCATGGGTGGATCCACATAGAGAACTGTGGTGCTCAAGCACCCATTGCCCATGGTATCGCCACATATAATTTTATAAATAATTTCATACGAAATGAATGTATATTTAGGTGAGCACCCATTACTCAATTAGAATGGTTGGTGCTATTGGTTAATGGAATATGAGGATGCTCCGAAGTCCGATTCCCACGTGGTGCGCTCTTTGTACTCGGATTGTTTTTCTCGTCGTATTTTTTTTTCTTTTATTTTTCTAGAAGTTTTTCTTATTCGTTTGACTTTCTTTGTCGTCTCCCTTTTACATGGCTTTCCCTTATATTCCTAACTTTGCCGTTTTTTCCTTTCTTCAATTCATTTAGTTATCGTTGCACAAAGAAGAAAATACATTCAATTTACCACCAATAAATTTGACATCCTATATTGTGGTTTGGAATTTTCGCAATGACGATAATATTCATGAAAATAAGGATAATTATAATTTTTGTCATTCAATTTATTTTTTAATCGTATTAAATATGAGTGGTTTGCAAATTTTATCGATGTTGTCTAAAATATATTCAATCCGTCCATATTAATCTGCCTCCTCCAATCATTTGCTAGCACTAATTAATAGTGTCCATTACCTTAAAATGCTTGATCTACCACTATGTACGGTAGTAATACATAGAGTTTAATCTATATTCATACTTTTTCAGATGTATTTTATTTGGGCAAGTCTTAAACGAAAAATAAATTTTTTTACGATAAATTTGTAGAATCAAAGAAAAGACATTTAATTTATATATTTATATTAAAAGAACGAAGACCCTTAGCTAAATGTCATTTGCTTTTTTTTTCTTAAAAATAAATTTATATTAAACTAAATCGTCATTTTATGTTTTCTCCCTAATATTTAGGAGTTTTAAATAAACTAAATCAATACATTAAACCCTTCCTTATTTGAAGTATGTACACAAAGTTTTAATATTAAATATCTCTTGCATAAATCCTTCCTTAATTAATGATATAACATAACAAATCTATTAACAAAAAGGCAGCGTTCGAAAAAGTTTAAGCAAAATAACTTTTGATACTTAGGACTCCCTTTTTTAACCACTAAGGAATTCGCTTAGAGTTAGGATTCTTTGGTCTTCGTTTAAGAAATATAACGATTTATTTTATCAACAGAACTAGTCAAAAGCAGGAAACTTATATTGCTGAGAATGTAATTACAATTGTTCGAGGTACATATCAATTGTGCAAGTTGTTTTTCAAGAATTAAAAAAAGAATATTGTTTTAATCATCTAATTCGTGAAATAATAGAAATAGATAAAGATGAGAATAAAGCTAGACATAAAAACTTAGAGCAAACATATTTACAAATGGTTACTCCCAAGAAAAAGGTAAATGAAAAAAAATAACCACTAAATCAAAAATAAACACTAAAGTTTCTTTTAACAAAGCTCATAAATTTTTGAAGGCAGTGTATTTTTGTTAAAACTAAAAAGGAATCATAATCAATATTCTTCAATTTCAAGAGTTTAAATTTTTAGTTTATATCTCAAATATAATGTTTAATATAATATTTTATTCATCAATATAGGATACACGCGCAACTCGCGAATGTAAATTTCAAATATTATATTAAAGAATAATAAATAGAAAATATTATTCGAGTAGGGAAGGAGTTCAAAAATTATTATATTTTTATACTATTGTAAAAGTGCTAAACCCCAATGCGAAAAAAATAAAATAATTTTTTTTATGATTGAGAACAAGCAATTAAGCTTTGAATTAATTACTCCTTCAGTTTCAGTTTATATAAAACTTTTTAGCTTTTCGAGATTCAAACTATATAAACTTTGATATATTTTTTATCATATTGACGAGCGCAAAACACAACAAGAAATTGATGTTCGTTAGCCAAAGATAATATGATATGATTATTGTCTACACAAGGATTGGATTTAAAGACTGCTCTAGCAATTCCTGGTTTAAGCTATTCAGGGTGATCAAAACTTGATTTGAATGATTACTAACTACGATTAACTACTAAAGTAAAGCAATGGACAATTGACGACAAAGAACTAGAGATTAAAAGAGTTGATTTCTTATCAATGTGAGAAATAAGGGTTTTGACATGATGTTGTTATATTTCACCCGTGAGGTTCTATCGATTCTCACAAATTCAATAGATGATTAGCTTATACTTCTGATGCAGACTCATCTCTCGATTAAATCTAAATTTTTCAAATAAACTATTGTGAAGTGCGGTGAAATTTGCAAGAATATATTGGTAGGAATAATCTAAGTGTCACGACCCAATTTTGCTCTGTTGGGTATCGTGACTGCACCTAGTCTTAAGGACTAGGTAAGCCTAACATTTAAATAAACATAATTCATAATATCAAAACTTTCAAATGTTTTTTGAAATAACTCTCTATACATTGTACAACTCCCCACAACCCAGCGAGTACAAGTCATAAGCTTTACAGAATTCACTCTAAATTTTCTAATTACCATTGTTCGAAAATAAGTACAACAGGGTATGAACAAAAATATAAGAGGTGACTTCGAAACCGCGAACGCTGGAGCGGTTTTACCTTGAGTCTCCACAACAGCAACCACGCTGCTAACAATCAATCGGCCGGCTATGCGAATCCTGGAATCTGCACAAAAATATGCAGAAGAGTAGTATGAGCACACCACAACGGTGCCAAGCAAGTATCAAGACTAACCTCGGTGAAGTATAGTGACGAGGACTAGTCAAGACACCCACTGGTCCGATAAGCTAAACATGCATTGTGATGACCCAAAAGGTCATTCCGTGTAACTTTAGCTAAATCTGTATTCCGAGGCCATGAAAGCCTCCTTTTATCTCACCTCGATATGCGTGCACTATCCGGACGCGTAGCCGGGAAGCCGTTTATGTAAAAAATTGATAAAATAAAGATTTTATAATAATTATTTGAATAAAGTTGACTTTGGTCAATATTTTTGGTAAACGAACCTAGACCCGTGATTTGACGGTCCCGGAGGGTCTGTAGGAAAATATAGGACTTGGACGTATGCCCGAAATCGAATTCCGAGGTCCCGAGTCGGAGAGATGGATTTTTAAAGAAAATTATTTTCTGAAAAATATAAAAACTTTTGAAAATGAGATTTGATTTGAAACATGTGATATCGGGCCCGTATTATGGTTCCGGAGTCCGGAACAGGTTCAATATGTTTTATATGAGTTATATGTGAAATTTGATAAGAAACGGACTTAGTTTGACGTGATTCGGACTAAAAATGGAAAATTTGAAGTTTATGAAGTTTGGAGAATTTTTATAGATGTTGAGGTTTAATTCGATGTTTATGATGTTATTTCAGTGGTTTAATTACTCGAATAAGTCCGTAGGATATTTTTGAGATTGTGTGTATATTTGGTTTGAGCCCCTAGGGCTCGGGTGAGTTTCGGGTAGGTGTCGGAGTGCAAAAGCATAGGAATAATCTCGTGTTTATTGTTGTATCTGGTGCCCAGGTCTTCAGACCTTCGCGATCGCGGTCCACTTAGTGAGATCGCGATGTGCATTGGGCAGGAGCGGATATTTACTCTATGTGATTGGAGAGCTCAGGTCGTGAACGCGGAGCTTTGGGGGGTATGCTCAACGCGAACGCATAGAGCAGGAGGGGGTCTGGGGGGCTGGGTAGCCAATACACTCTGAACGCGGTCCATGTGTCGCGATCGCGTAGGTAGAGCTCAGTAGTCTCTGCGATCGCAACTCTTTCTTCGCGATCGCAAAGCTTATAAGTCAGCCACTCCGCGATCGCGTCCCATCCATCGCGATCTCGTAAGGTCAAAGCGCCCAGTTATATTTTTAGCCCAAAACATAATGTTCATTATGGGATTTCACTATTCTTCACTACCTTCTTCTTCTCCACACCTTCTTGGGCCATTTGTTTGAAGGACTTCATCACCATAGCCTCTTAGGTAAGTAATTCTAACCTCTTTTTCGTCCATTTTCATCAACATTCATTAGAATTTAGGCCAAAAATCATGGAACTAAAGGGTAGAAATTGGGATTTTGGGTAGAGTTATGGCTCTTTGAATATTTGGGAATTTGACCTCGTTTTGGGGTCGGATTTCAAAATAAATTGTATATTCGGGCTCGTGGGGGAATGAGTGATCGGATTTTGGTCTGAACCTCGTGTTTTGACCAAGCGGGCCCGGGGTCGATTTTTGGAATTTTTGGAAGAATGTTGGGAAATCTATAATTATGCTTTGGAATTGAATTGTTGAGTAATTATTGATGTTATTGAGTCAATTGTGTCTAGATACAATTGTTTCAGAGTCGAGTTCGAGAGGAAAAGAGGTGCTAGAGGCTTGATTTGCATTATCGGGGCCGAGGTAAGTGTTTGGCCTAACCTTAGCTTGAGGGAATAGGTATAGAGTCTTATTTGCTATGTGTTATTCCATGTCCAACGTATAGGTGAGGTGACGAGTACCTATATGTTGTGGTCAAGCATGCCCGTGAGTCGAGGGGACATTCCGTGCCGAGTGATTATTTATTTATTTATGTACGAGGGGACATTCCGTGCCGAGTGATTATTATTTATGCACAATGGGACATTCCGTGCCGAGCGATTGTGAGGTTATGCACGAGGGGACATTCCGTGCCGAGTGATTATTATTTATACACGAGGGGACATTCCGTGCCGAGTGTTTTGTGAGGTTATAACACGAGGGGACATGCCGTGTCGTTTCTGTTTATTTATCTGTTCAGAGTTGTTAATTCCTGCAGTTATTTATACATTTCAGCTGTTCACTTGTTCTGTTATTTCAGTGAGTTGTTGCCCCTTTTTCCCAACATGTTAACCCCGCTTTTGTGTTTAACTGTTTATTTCTTGTCATTACTTCTTTATTATATTATTGAACTGCACAGGTATTCGTTATTTGTCGTGTCCTAGCCTCGTCACTACTTCGCCGAGGTTGGCTCGGCACTTACTCAGTACATGGGGTCGGTTCTACTGATGCTACACCTGCACTTCTTTATGTTGTGCAGATTACAACGCCGGACTAGTGGACACTGAGCGAGGGAGTATTCTTCAGTCCACGACGACATCGAGGTAGTCCTGCAGGCGTCCGCAGGCCTTGGCGTCACCATCTATGTCTTTTCTTTCTGTCTTATCTTGTATTTCTAGACAACATTTCTTTATTTCAGACTCTTGTTTTTAGAAATCTTAGACTGTCCGTGTAATTGTGACACCAGTTGGGGGTTTATGTACGAAAATTTTGTAACATTTATTATATTAAGTTGATGAATTCTTAGCTTCCGCAATCTTATTCATTTATTCATGTTTATTGTTGTTCTTTTAAATGTCATAAATAAAGAAAATAGTAAATCTAACCAAAAATGTTGGCTTGTCTAGCGGGTTCAACGTTAGACGCCATCACGACCTGAAGGTGGGATTTCGGGTCGTGACAAGTTGGTATCAGAGCACTAGGTTGATTAGGTCTCACAATTCACGGACAAACTTGGTAGAGTCTGAGGGATCGGTACAGAGACGTCTCTACTTATCCCCAGAGGCTGCAAAGTTAGGAATAACTTCACATTTCTTCTTCTCTGTGGTGCGATTTGAATTCTAGATGCTAATTGAGTTTCTATTCTTTTCTCTCGAGATGGCGAGAACGCGTGCTTCCTCATCTACCGATCAGTAGCCCAATCCTCCTATTGCAGCTCCTACGAGGGGCTGAGGATGAGGACAAGGTCGTGCTAGAGGTCGAGGCAGGGGCAAGGCTCAACCCAGAGCAGCAACCCCAGTAGAGGACCCATAGGTAGACTTTGCCGGTGAGGATCCTGCTCAGGCGGTTCCAGTTGAACCAGCTCAGGTCCCAAAGGGGTTCATTGCCACCCTAGTTCTTCAGGACGCTCTGGTCCTCTTAGTGGGCCTAATGGAGAGCGTGGCTCAGGCCGGTCTACTTCCTACTGCACCGGCCGTCACTCAAGATGGGGGAGGGGCCCAGACTCCTGCTACTCGCACACCAGAGCAGTTTGACACTCAGTTCCAGACTCCAGCACCTCAGGCAGCTGGAGCAGATCAGCAGGGTATGGTGGCACAGGCCGTTGAGGGGGAAACTATGTCTGCCGATGCTTTGTGTAGATTGGACCGGTTCACCAAGTTATTCCCTACTACTTTTACTGGTGCACCATCAGAGGATCCCCAGGATTACTTGGACAGTTGTTATGAGGTTCTTTGGAACATGGGCATCGTAGAGTCCAATGGAGTTGATTTTGCCACATTCGTCTTTCTGGTACCGCCAAGACTTGGTGGAGGGACTATTTCTTGACCAGATCAGCTGGGCCTGCACCTTTGTCTTGGCTTAGTTCTCCGAGTTGTTCTTGGGTAAGTTTCTTCCAGTTACCCAGAGGGAGGATCTACAGAGACAGTTTGAGCGTCTCCAACAGGGATCTATGACTGTCACACAGTACGAGACCAGGTTCATCACTTTGGCCTGTCATGCTATCATGATACTCCCCACTGATCGTGAGAGGGTGAGGAGGTTTATTGAGGGTCTAGCTCAGCCTATTGGACTTCAGATGGCCAGAGAGACAGGTATTGATATCTCTTTTCAAGATGCGGCTGATGTGGCCAAGTGTATTGAGATGGTCTTATCACAGGGGAGTGGTCACGGGTCTGACAAGAGACCTCGTCATTTTGGCCGGTTAGTGGTGCCTCATCTGGAGGCAGAGATTCCTTTGGCATAGGCCATCCTCCTAGGCCATTCCAGTCGGCACTTCAGGTATCCCGCAGTGAACCATCAGCTCCTATTAGTGCATCGCTGATTCAGAGCTTCCAGGGTAGTTATTTCGGTCGACAGGGGAAGTTCTAGGGACAACATTCTCAGCAGCTGAGGTTTTGTTTCACTTGCGGTGGTACGGGGCACATTTCTAGGTTTTGCCCCTGAGGTTTTGGTGGTTCTCAATATCAGGGTTCCTGTGCTATGGTTCCCGCATCAGGTGCACCCTACCCCCTCAGCTAGCTAGGGGTGGAGGTCGGGGTGCTAGAGGTGGAGGCCAGACTATTAGAGGTGGAGGACAGGCCACGAGAGGTAGAGGTCAGCCCGCCGTAGGCCGACCCAGAGATGTAGGTTGGAGGGGCTCCGCCCCGTTGCTATGTTATTCCTGTCAGACCTGAGGTTGAGGCCTCTGATGCAGTTATTACAGGTATGGTTTCAGTTTGCAGCATAGATGCTTTGGTTTATTTGATCCGGGGTCTACATTCTCTTATGTGTCTTCATATTTCCCCCCTACCTGAGTATGCCCCGTGATCCCTTGAGTACGTCTGTATATGTGTCTACACCGGTGCGTGATTCCATTGTGGTTGATCGAGCCTACTGTTCATGTTTAGTGGTTATTGGTGGTCTGTAGACTCGTGTAGATCTTTTGCTTCTTGATATGATTGACTTTGATGTTATATTGGGGATGTATTGGTTATCTCCCTACCATGTTATTCTGGACTGTCATGCCAAGAATGTGACCTTGGCCTTACCAGGAGTACCTCGTTTGGAGTGGAGAGGGACTCCTAGTCATTCTTCCGGTAGATTTATTTCATATATGAAGGCTCGGCGCATGGTCGAGAAGGGTTGTTTGGCCTATGTTCATGATTCTAGTGCTGAGGTTTCTTCTATGGAGTCCGTGCCCGTGGTTCGTGAGTTTCCAGAGGTATTCCCTGCTGACCTGCCGGGTATGCCACCCGATAGGGACATTGACTTTTGCATTGAGTTGGCTCCGGGCACTCAGTCCATTTCTACTCCGCCATAGAGTATGGCCTCGCCAGAGCTAAAGGAGTTGAAGGATTAGTTGCAGGATTTGTTGGACAAAGGCTTCATTAGGCCTAGTGTTTCTTTTTGGGGGTGCCCCAGTGTTGTTTGTTAAGAAAAAAAATGGCTCAATGAGGATGTGTATTTACTACCGACAGTTGAACAAGGTTACTATTAAGAATAAGTATCCTTTGCCGAGGATCGATGATTTATTTGACCAGCTTCAAGGTACTACGGTGTTTTCCAAGATAGACTTGAGATTTGGTTACCATCAGTTGAGGATTAGGGCGTCAGATGTTCCGAAGACAGCCTTTCGCACTTGGTATGGGCATTATGAGTTCTTGGTGATGTCGTTTGGGCTGACAAATGCCCCCGCTGCTTTTATGGAGTTGATGAACCGAGTGTTCAGGCCCTATTTGGACTCGTTCGTTATTGTTTTCATTGATGATATATTTATATACTCTCGTAACCGAGAGGAGCACGAGCAACACCTTAGAGTCGTCCTCCAGACTCTGAGGGGTAGTCAGTTATATGCCAAATTTTCTAAGTGTGAGTTTTGGTTGAGTTCAGTGCCATTTCTGGGCCATGTTGTGTCGGCAGAGGGTATTCGGGTGGATCCCAAGAAGATTTCAGCAGTCAGAGATTGGACTAGACCCAACTCAGCTACAGAGATTCAGAGCTTCTTGGTCTTAGCAGGTTATTATTGTCGATTTGTGGAGGGCTTTTCATATATCGCAGCCCCGATGAGCAGGTTGACTCATAAGGGTTCCCAGTTCAGGTAGTCTGATGAGTGTGGGGCGAGCTTTCAGAAGCTCAAGACAGCCTTGACCACAATACCAGTGTTAGTTTTGCCCACAGGTTCAGGGACTTATACCGTGTATTGTGATGCTTCACGGTTTGGACTTGGCGCAGTGTTGATGCAGGATGGCAAGATTATAGCTTATGCTTCACGTCAGTTGAAAGTTTATGAGAAGAACTATCCAGTTCATGATTCGAAGTTGGTAGCTATTGTTCATGCGTTGAAGATTTGGAGGCATTATCTGTATGGGGTATCATGTGAGGTGTTCACAGATCATAAGAGTTTGCAGTATCTGTTTAAGTAGAAAGAGTTGGATATGAGGCAGAGGAGATGGTTAGAGATGTTGAAGGATTATGACATTTCCATCTTATATCATCGGGGGAAGGCCAATGTAGTGGCCGATGCTTTGAGCTGGAAGCCAGCCATCATGGGTAGTCTTGCCTATCTATCAGTCGGAGAGCGACCGTTTGCGTTGGATGTTCAGGCTTTGGCCAATCAGTTTATGAGATTGGAGGTTTCTGAGACTGTCAGTGTTTTGGCCCATACTGTGGCCCATTCTTCATTGTATGATCGTATTCGGGCCAGACAGTATGATGATTGTCATTTGCGTGTTCTTCGAGATACGGTACAACACAGAGATTCCAAGCAGGTCACAGTTAATGATGAGGGAGTTTTGAGGATGCAGGGTCGCATTTGTGTACCTGATGTTGATGGTATTCGGGAGTTGATATTGCAGGAGGCCCATAGTTCTCGGTATTCCATTCATCCGGGTGCCGCAAAGATGTATCAGGACTTGCTGTAGCAGTATTGGTGGCAGAGGATGAAGAAGGATATTGTAGCATTTGTGGCTTAGTGCTTGAACTGTTAGCAGGTTAAGTACAAGCACCAGAGACCCGGTGGTTGCAGTAGATTGAGCTTCCCGAGTGGAAGTGGGAGCGTATCACCATGGATTTCGTAGTTGGGCTCCCACGGACTCAGAGGATGTTTGATGCGGTGTGGGTCATTGTGGATAGGTTGACCAAGTCAGCACACTTCCTTCCTGTATCAATTTTATATTCTTCAGATAAGTTGGCAAAGATCTATATTAGGGAGATTGTTCGGTTGCATGGTGTGCCCGTGTCCATTATATCTGACCGGGGTACTTAGTTTACCTCCCATTTCTGGAGAGTATTTCAACGTGAGTTGGGCACACAGGTTGATTTGAGCACAACGTTTCATCCTCAGGCGGACGGACAATCCGAGTGTACTATTCAGATTTTGGAGGATATGTTGAGGGTATGTGTCATCGACTTTGGAGGTTCATGGGACCACTTTTTGCCTTTAGCAGAGTTTGCCTACAACAACAACTATCAGTCGAGCATTCAGATGGCTCCGTATGAGGCGTTGTATGGTAGGCGGTGTCGGTCGCCAGTTGGGTGGTTCGAGCCGGGAAAGGCTATATTGTTGGGTTTAGAATTAGTCCAAGATGCCTTGGACAAGGTGAAGATCATTCAGAATAGACTCCGTACAACTCAGTCCAGGAAGAAGAGTTAGGTGGATCGCAGAGTTCAAGATTTGGCATTTATGGTAGGAGATCGGGTGTTTCTTCGGGTGTCGCCCATGAAGAGTGTGATGAGGTTCGGAAAGAAGGGCAAGTTGAGCCCTAGGTACATTGGTCCATTTGAGATTCTGGATAAGGTAGGAGAGGTGGCCTACAGACTTTCCTTGCCACTGAGTTTATCAGCCGTGCATCCTGTGTTTCACATATCTATGCTTCAGAGATATATTGCGGATCCATATCATGTACTTGACTTCAGCGGTGTCCAGTTGGACAAGGATTTGACTTATGAGGAGGAGTCGGTAGCCATATTAGCTCGGCAGGTTCGTCAGTTGAGATCGAAGAGTTATCCTTCGGTTCATGTTCAGTGGAGAGGTCAGCTTGTTGAGGCAGCCACCTGGGAGTCCGAGTCCGATATCCCCATCTTTTGCCCGATTCAGGTACCTTTCTATGTCCGTTCGAGGACGAACGTTTGTTTTAGTGGTGGAGATTGTGATGACCCAAAAGGTCATCCCATGTAATTTTAGCTAAATCTGTGTTCTGAGGCCATGAAAGCCTCCTTTTATCTCACGTCGATATACGTGCACAGCCCGGGCGCGTAGCTGGGAAGCCGTTTATGTAGAAAATTGATAAAATAAAGATTTTATAATAATTATTTGAATAAAGTTGACTTTGGTCAATATTTTTGGTAAACGGACCTGGACCCATGATTTGACGGTCCCGGAGGGTCCGTAGGAAAATATGGGACTTGGGCGTATGCCCGAAATCGAATTCCGAGGTCCCGAGTCCGAGAGATGAATTTTTAAAGAAAATTGTTTTCTGAAAAATATAAAGACTTTCAAAAATGAGATTTGATTTGAAACCTGTGATATCATGCCCGTATTATGGTTCCGGAGCCCGGAACAGGTTCAATATGTTTTATATGAGTTATCAGTGAAATTTGGTAAGAAACGGACTTAGTTTGACGTGATTCGGACTAAAAATGGAAAATTTGAAGTTTATGAAGTTTGTATAATTTTTATAGATGTTGAGGTTTAATTCAATGTTTATGATGTTATTTCAGTGGTTTAATTACTCGAATAAGTCCGTAGGATAATTTTGAGATTGTGTGTATATTTGGTTTGAGCCCCTAGGGCTCGGGTGAGTTTCGGGTAGGTGTCGGAGTGCAAAAGCATATGAATAATCTCGTGTTTATTGCTGTATCTGGTGCCCAGGTCTTCATACCTTCGCGGTCCACTTAGTGCGATCCCGATGTGCATTGTGCAGGAGCGGATATTTACTCTACGCGATCACTGTCACGACCCGAATTTATCCTCCGAATGGTCTCGTGACGGCACCTAGTCTTTACGACTAGGTAAGCATAAATTGTGGAAAATAAGACAAATAATAACAAAAAGAGTAAAGATGAAGTAATACTATAAACTTTAGCCGCTCGACATCTACAACTTTTACTTTTCCAAAACTCGGAATGTCACAAATCACAAACTTTATTCGACTATATCTTTATACAACGGAACAAAGAAAAAATGTATAGGTATATCTTCTAAGTGAGATGGGGACACGTGGGATTCTGCGGACACTGCAGAATTACCTCGCGGTCTCCTAACAGCTGCTGTAGTACTCCTAGCCAAAACGCTGTGTACTGGTACCTGGATCTGCACATGGGGAAAACATGCGCAGGAAAGGGCGTGAGTACTCCACATTCGGTACTCCGTAAGTGCCAAGCCTAACCCAGTCAAGTAGTGGCGAGGTCAGGTTAAGGCTCTACTGAGTTTGAAAATAAGACAATTATAAGTTTGAACACTGACATATCAATAGCTAAAATAAGGAAATTTAAAGGAAAACTGAAAGAAATATTAAAGAAAAGCCCTCGACTCAGCACAACATATATCTCAACAGCAAATATGCAATGCAGTACAGGGGGAAAGCTCCCGGATCTCAGTCCGTAGTCCCAATTTAAATATGCTATGCAGTACAGGGGGAAAGCTCCCGGATCTCAGTCCGTAGTCAAAATTTAAATATGCAATGCAGTACAGGGGGAAGGCTCCTGGATCTCGGCCCGTAGTCCCAATTTAAATATGAGATGCAGAATCCTATCGGATACGACTTAATTAAACAATTCAAGAGAACAATAGGCAAGAATAAGGTAAAAATACCTAAGCATGGAGCAAATAGTAGCAAGTACGGGGAATTCAAGTGATAACAGGTAGGCATGCTCATTTTATGCTAACTAATCAGTTATAACATGAAGCAGTAATATAGGAATGAAATGAGTTATGTCATGGAAGGAAAAGCGGGAATTTAGCAACCATGTCCTATGTACGCACTCGTCACCTCACGTACACGACGTCCACATAGTAAAATCAGTATAAAAATGCCTAAGGGAAATCCCCAACACAGAGTTAGGCAAGCCACTTACCTTGACTGCGCTAATCAACACAATACCACACTCTTGCCACGAGTATCCAACTCCGGGTGGCCCAAATCTATTCAATTCGATTGCAAAATGTAAATATCACTTCAAGGGAACAAAATAGCTAATTATTTCTAAGTTAATATGCGAAATTAGGAAATTCGCCCAAAAAGTCCCCCGGGTCCACGTCTCGGAATCGGGTAAAAATCATATTTCCCGAACACTCGTTCACTCACGAGTCTAACCATATAAGAATCTCTCAAGTTAGAGGTCAAACACCCAATCAAAACTCAATTATTTGGTCTATGAAGTTCATTCCATTTTCCCCATTTTCTACCCAAAACGTTCGAAATTTAAGGTGGGATTTAAGATTAGAATCATGGAATTTGATCTATGATGGATAGAAATCACTTACCCAAGTTACCCAGGTGAAAAAGTCTTCAAAAGTCGCCTCTCCCGAGCTCTCAAAATAAAAAAATGGTGAAAATAGACTTAAACCCTCTGATTGGGATTTTAATATTCTGCCCAGTTATTTGCTTTATGCGATCGCGTACAATGAGTCGCGATTGCGGAGGGTAATCTCACACGCGCCCATGACTCCTCTTACGCGAACACAGTTGTGGGCCTGCGATCGCGGAACTTCAAGACTCAGAGCTTCACGATCGCGTTTAGGACCTCGCGACCACACAGAACAATTATCGAAGCTCCCTTAGACCAAGGATGCACTACGCGATCGTGATCTAGGACATGCGATCACGAAGACTAAACTTCTAACACACTGCGATCGCAGACTTCATCTTGCGATCGCAGAGAAAAACTCCAGGCCTCCCCTCATTTACCTTATGCGATCGCGGAGAGAGACTTGTGACCGCAATGAACAATAAAGCTGCTGGTGAAAACCAACAAAACCAGCAAAGAGTTTAGGCCAAAAACATGCCCGTTTGGGCATCCGAAACACACCCGAGACCCCCAGGACCTCAATCAAAATTACCAATCCACCCTAATACCTCATTAAGACTTGGCCGAGCCTTAAAAACACATCTCATAACATCAAAATCATCAAATATGCATAGATTCAAGCCTAAGAACTTAGGAAATTTCTAAAATTCACATATGATGCCGAAACACGTCTAAACTCGTCCGAATGACCTCAAATTTTGCACACAAGTCATAAATGACATTACGGACCTGCCGTCACTTTTGGAATTCCATTTCGAGCCCGATATCAAAATTTCACCTATCAGCCGAAATCGCCAAAATTCTAACTTTCGCCAATTCAATCCTAAATCCACAACCAACCTAGAAAACATATTCCGAACATGATCCGAACCCCGAATTCACCCAACGGAGCTAACTGAGTCGAAAGAATTTCATTCCGGATCCGTCTTCACACAGTTCTAGCTACGACCTGATTCAAAAGCTAAAATCTACATTTAAGGACTATGTGTCCAAATTCACTCTGAATTTCACCACTCAACGCTCCGACAAGTTCCAATAAAATAAATAGACATGGGAGAAACAATTATTAGGGGATCGGGGAGCTAACTCTCAAAACGACTGACCGGGTCATTACATTCTCCCCTGTTAAGAAAATCGTTCGTCCTCGTACGAGTATAGAAACATACCTGAAGCTGTGAAAAGATGAGGGTAGTGACTCCGCATATCCTGCTCGGTCTCCCAAGTCGCCTCCTCGACTGGATGACCCCTCCACTAAACCTTGACTGAGGAAATATTCTTCGATCTGAGCTTTTTGACTTGCCTGTCCAATATAGCCACATGCTCCTCAACATATGATATATCCTTGTCCAACTGGACTGATCTGAAATCCAAAACATGAGTCGGATCACCGTGATACTTCTGGAGCATGGAAACGTGGAATACTGGATGAACTCCTGCTAGGTTAGGAGGCAAGGACTGAACATCCAAGGCTAAGGGCCTCTCAGCTGCACAAAGATATGCCAAACTATCCAAACTCTCTGTCCGGTGACTCAAGGCGTCGGCCACCACATTGGCCTTCCCCGGGTGGTATAATATCGTGATGTCATAATCCTTGAGTAACTCCAACCACCTGCGCTGACGCAAATTGAGGTCCTTCTTCTTGAATATGTTCTACAAACTCCGGTGATCCATGAATATCTCATAGGGAACACCATATAAATAGTGACGCCATATCTTCAGGGCTTGAAAAATCGCTGCCAATTCGAGATCATGCACATGGTTGTTTTTCTCATGCACCTTCAACTGCCTGGACGCGTAGGCAATCACCCTACCGTCCTGCATCAACACCGCTCCCAGGCCAATCCTCGAAGCATCATAATAGACTGTATAGGACCCTGAACTTGTGGGTAATACTAACACTGGAGCTGTAGTCAAGGCTGTCTTGAGCTTCTGAAAGCTCTCCTCACACTCCTCAATCCATATAAAAGGTGCACCCTTCTGGGTCAGTCTGGTCATGGGCGCTGAAATGGATGAAAATCCCTCCACAAAATGACGATAATACCCAGCCAAACCGAGGAAACTGCGGATCTCAGTAGCTGAAGACGGTCTAGGCCAACTCTGAACCGCCTCTACCTTCTTCAGGTCTACCTTGATCCCATCCGAAGGTACCACATGGCCTAAGAATGCCACAAAATCAAGCCAAAATTCACACTTAGAAAATTTGGCATACAACTCCTTCTCCCTCAAGGTCTGAAGTACGGTCCGCAAATGCTGCTCATGGTCCTCTTAGGACCGAGAATATACCAGAATGTCATCAATGAACACGATGAAGAAAGTATCAAGATAAGGCCGAAATACGCTGTGCATCAGGTGCATGAAGGTTGCTGGGGCATTGGTCAACCCAAATGACATAACAAGGAACTCATAGTGGCCGTATCTGGTCCTGAAGGCAGTCTTCGGGATATCCGGCTCCTGAATCTTCAACTGATGATATCCCGAACGATGATCAATCTTGGAGAACACCCTAGAACCCTGTAACTGGTAAAATAAATCATCAATGCGGGACAATGGGTACCTGTTATTCACTGTCACCTTATTCAACTGCCGATAGTCAATACACATACGCATCGAACCATCCTTTTTCTTCACAAATAACACTGGAGCACCCCAAGGTGATATAGTGGGCCTGATGAAACCCTTGTCAAGCAACTCCTGCAGCTTCTCCTTTAACTCAGGAGGAGCATGCGATAGGGAGGAATGGAAATAGGCTGAGTGCCCGGCAACAAGTCAATGCCAGAATCAATGTCTCTATCGGGCATCATACCCTTAAGATCAGCTGGAAATACATCAATATAGTCCCTCACAACTGGAACTGACTCAACTGTAGGGGTATCAGCACTCACATCTCTCACATAAGCCAAGTATGCATCACACCCCTTTTCAACCATCCGCTGAGCCTTAAGAAAAGAAATGACCATGCGGGGAGTGTACTCTAAGGAGACTCTCCACTCTAACCTCGGTAATCCTGGCATAGCCAGCGTCACGGTCTTGGCGTGACAATTAAGAATAGCATAGTAGGGAGACAGCCAGTCCATACCCAATATAACATCGAAATCTACCATACTGAGTAATAATAAATCATCCCTGGTCTCAAAACCACTGACAACAATCAAACACGACCTATATACGCGGTCCACAACAAGAGAATCTCCCACAAGAATAGAAACATAAACGGGGGAACTCAAAGAATCCCGAGGTATCCCCAGATGTGAAGCCAAATAAGAAGACACATACGAATATGTATAGCCTGGGTCAAATAATACCGATTCATCCCTATGACAAACGGGAACCATATCTGTAATGACTGAATCTGAAGTAATGGCCTCGGATCGGGCTGGAAGAGGATAATACCTAGCCTGGCCTCCTTCTCTAGGGCGACCTCGACATCCCCGACCTCCACCTCGAGCTGCCTGAGATTGTGGGGTAGCAGCTGGGGCTGGAAGAATAACTGGAGGGCCTGGTGGAAGTTGTGGAACCTAATAAGTCTGAGGTGGTGCACCCCTCCTAGCTTTGGGGCAATCTATGATCACATGACGAGGGTCACCACACTCAAAAAAACCCCTCGGAGGACGTGGCGACTGATGCTGACTCTGAACTGGCTTGCTGGACTGGCCGGTGATAGCACCTCAAGCAGGAGGCATCTGAGATACTGAGGGTGCATAATAAGGCTCTTGAGGTCTAGAAGGAGCTGGATACCACTGGCTATTGGAAGATCTGAATGAATGGGGCGACTCAGAGAACCCCTACCATAGCGTGCTGCTGGTGCACGGGTTCCTGAACAATGACCAGTCTCTCGAGACCTCTTGTCCTCTCTCTCCTCCCTGTCCCGGGCTAACATGGTCTCAATCCTCCGGGCAATACTCACGACCTGCTGATAAGGGATATCTGTCTCCAGCTCTCTGTCCATGCTGGTCCGAATACTGGGGTGGAGCCCCTCAATAAAGCGTCGAACCCTCTCTCTGATAATGACAACCAAAGCTGGTGCATTGCGAGACAAATCGCTGTAACGGATTGTATACTCTGACACAGTCATGGTACTATGGTGTAGCTGCTCAAACTCTGCATGCCAAGCGTCCCTGAGGCTCTGAGGGACGAACCCGAGTAAGAACATCTCTAAGAACTGAGCCCAAGTAAGTGAAGCTGCCTCGTCCAGACTACTCATCTCAAAAGCACGCCACCACTGATAAGTTGCTCCCCTCAGCTAGAAAGCAGTGAAAGAAACCCCAATCGTCTCCACAATACCCATAGTGCGGAGAATGCGATGACACCTCTCAAGAAAACCCAGGGCGCCATCCGAAGCTAGTCCGCTGAACTCAGGTAGGTGGTACTTCTTGTACCTCTCAAGTCGGAGCTGCTCTGCCTCAGGAACAATTATCCTAGTCTCATGCTGAGCTGGAGTTGCTGGGGGCATAGGAATATACTCTGGAACCTGCCCAATATGAACCCTATACTCAGGAGTACGGGCTAAGGGAGTCTGTGTCCCTCCTCCATCCTGGGATGTAGCTGGGGCTATTAGAAGTAATCCCGCCTGAGACAGAGTACTGAAGGCACTCAAAAACTGAGCCAACGTCTCCTGGAGGGCTGGAGTAATTGTAGGGCCCTGTTGTGCCCTTCCAACTGTGGCTGCTGGGGGATCCTCTGCCTCTTCTCTCGCCGGTTCTCGAGCTGCACATCATGCTCGTCCTCTGCCCCGCCCCCTGCCTCTGACGGTTCTGGCCGGGGGCTCGTGTGCTTGGTCAGCAGTACGTCCGGTACGAGTACGAACCATCTGTAAGCGAGAACAAAATAAAGTTTAAGAATTTTGATGACAGTAACTAGCACGATACAGAATTACAAAGAATATGATTGTTCTTAACAGTTACACAGCCTCTCGAAGATAGATACGGACGTCTCCGCACCGATCTGCAAGACTCTAATAAACCGACTTGTGACTCCTATGAACCTAGACGCTTTGATACCAACTTGTCACGACCTGAATTTATCCTCCTAACGGTCTTGTGACGACACCTAGTATCTACGACTAAGTAAGCCTTAACTGCGGAAAATAAGACAAATAGTAACAAAAACAGTAAAATGAAGTAATACTATAAAATTTAGCCGCTCGGCATCTACAACTTTTACTTTCCCAAAATCCGGAATGTCACAAATCACAAGCTTTATTCGACTATAGCTCTATACAACGGAACAAAGAAAAAGTGTATAGGTATATCTCCTAAGTTTGTAGTAGAGTAGATGGGGATATGTAGGATTTTGCGGACGTTGCAGAATTACCTCGCGGTCTCCTAACAGCTGCTATAGTACTCCTAGCCAAAACGTTATGTACTAGTACCTGGATCTGCACATGGGGAAAACATGCGCAAGAAAGGGCATGAGTACTCCACATTCGGTAATCCGTAAGTGCCAAGCCTAACCCCAGTCAAGTACTGGCGAGGTCAGGTTAAGGCTCTAATGAGTTTGAAAATAAGACAATTATAAGTTTGAACAGTGACATATCAATAACTAAAATAAGCAAAATTTAAAGGAAAACTGTAAGAAATAATAAAGAAAAGCCCTCGGCTCAGCACAACATATATCTCAACAGCAAATATGCAATGCAGTACAAGAGGAAAGCTCCCGGATCTTAGTCCGTAGTCCCTATTTAAATATGCTATGCAGTACAGGGGGAAAGCTCCCGGATCTCAGTCCGTATTCCCAATTTAAATATGCAATGTAGTACAGGGGGAAAGCTCCGGATCTCGGTCTGTAGTCCCAATTTAAATATGAGATGCAGAATCCTATCGGATACAACTTAATTAAACAATTCAAGAAAACAATAGGCAAGAATAAGGTAAAACTACCTAAGCATGGAGCAAATAGTAGCAAGTACGGGGAATTCAAGTGATAACAGGTAGGCATGCTTATTCCTATGCTAACTAATCAGTTATAACATGAAGCAGTAATATAGGAATGAAATGAGTTATATAGGAAGGAAAAACGGGAATTTAGCCACCATGACCCGTGTACGCACTCGTCACCTCACGTACACGGCGTCTACATAGTAAAATCAATATAAAAATGCCTAAGGAAATTCCAAACACAGAGTTAGGCGAGCCACTTACCTTAACTGCGCTAATCAATTCAATACCAAGCTCTTGCCACGAGTATCCGACTCTGGGTGGCCCAAATCCATTCAATTCGATTGCATGACGTAAATATAATTTCAAGGGAACAAAATAGCTAATTATTTCTAAGATAATACGCGAAATTAGGAAATTCGCCCAAAAAGTCCCCCGGGTCCACATCTCAGAATCGGGTAAAAATCATATTTCCCGAACATTCGTTCACTCACGAGTCTAACCATATAAGAATCTCTCAAATCAGAGGTCAAACACCCAATCAAAACTCAATAATTTGGTCTATGAAGTTCATTCCATTTTCCCCATTTTCTATCCAAAACTTTAGAAATTTAAGGTGGGATTTAAGATTAGAATCATGGAATTTGACCTATGATGGATAGAAATCACTTACCCAAGTTACCCAGGAGCAAAAGTCTTCAAAAGTCGCCTATCCCGAGCTCTCAAAATAAAAAATGGTGAATACAGACTTAAACCCTCGGATTGGGGTTTTAATATTCTGCCCAGGTATTTGCCTTATGCGATCGTGTACAATGAGTCGCGATTGCGGAGGGTAATCTCACACGCATCCAGGACTCCTCTTAAGCGAACACAACTGTGTGCCTGTGATCGCGGAACTTCAAGACTTAGAGCTTCGCGATCGCGTTTGGGACCTCGCGACCTCACAGAACAATTATCGAAGCTTCCTCAGACCAAGGATGCACTACGTGATCGCGATTTAGGACATGCGATCGCGAAGACTAAACTTCCAACAAACTGAGATCGCGGACTTCATCTTGCGATCACAGAGAAAAACTCCAGGCCTCCCTTCATTTACCTTATGCAATCGCGGAGAGAGACTTGCGATCACAATGAACAAAAAAGTTGCTGGTGAAAACAAGCAAAACCAGCAAAGCGTTTAGGCCAAAAACATGCCCGTTTGGGCATCCGAAACACACCCGAGGCCCCCGGAACCTCAACCAAAATTACCAATCCACCCTAATGCCTCATTAAAACTTGGTCGAGCCTTAAAAACACATCTCATAACATCGAAATCATCAAATATGCATAGATTCAAGCCTAAGAACTTAGGAAATTTCTAAAATTCACATTCGATGGCGAAACACGTCTAAACTCGTCCGAATGACCTCAAATTTTGTACACAGGTCATAAATGACATTACGGACCTACTGTCACTTTAGGAATTCTATTCCGATTCCTATATCAAAATTTCACCTATCGGTCGAAATCGCCGAAAATCTAACTTTCACCAATTCAATCCTAAATCCACAACCGACCTCGAAAAAATATTCCGAACACACTCCTAACCCCGAAATCACCCAATGGAGCTAACGGAGTTGACATAATTCCATTTTGGACCCGTCTTCACACAGTCCTAGCTACGGCCTGATTTCAAAAGCTGAAATCCACATTTAAGGACTATGTGTCCAAAATCACTCCGAATTTCACCACTCGACAGTTATTAGTGGATCGGGGCGCTAACTCTCAAAATGACCGACTGGGTCATTACAATCACATAGCTCAGGTAGCGGCGCAGAGCTTTGGGGGGAGGGGTATTCTCAACACGAACGCGACGAGCCTCTCGCGAACGCATAGAGCAGGAGGGGGTCTGGGAGGCTGGATAGCCAATACACTCCGCGAACGTGGTCCATGTGTCGCGATCGCGTAGGTTGAGCTCAGTAGTCTCTGTGATCTCAACTCTTTATTCGCGATCGAAAAGCTTGTAAGTCCTACACTTCGCAATCGCGTCCCATCCATCGCGATCGCGTAAGGTAAAAACGCCCAGTTATATTTTTAGCCCAAAACAGAATGTTCATTACGTGATTTCACTATTCTTCACTACCTTCTTCTTCTCCACACCTCCTTGGGCCATTGTTTTGAAGTACTTAATCACCATATCCTCTTAGGTAAGTAATTCTAACCTCGTTTTCGTCCATGTTCATCAACATTCATTAGATTCTAGGCCAAAAATCATGGAATTAAAGGGTAAAAATTGGGGTTTTGGGTAGAGTTAGGGGTCTTTGAATATTTGGGAATTTGACCTCGTTTTGGGGTCAGATTTTAGAAAAAATTATATGTTCGGGCTCGTAGGGGGAATGGGTGATCGGGTTTTGGTCCGAACCTCGTGTTTTGACCAAGCGGGCCCGGGCTCGATTTTTGGAATTTTTGGAAGAATGTTGGGAAATATATAATTAGGCTTTGGAATTGAATTGTTGAGTAATTATTGATGTTATTGAGTCAATTGTGTCTAGATACGATTGTTTCAGAGTCGAGTTCTAGAGGAAAAGCGGCGTTAGAGGCTTGATTTGCATTCTTGGAGCCGAGGTAAGTGTTTAGCCTAACCTTAGCTTGAGGGAATAGGTATAGAGTCTTATTTTCTATGTGTTATTCCATGTCCAACGTATATGTGAGGTGACGAGTACCTATATGCTGTGTTCAAGCATGCCCGTGAGTCGAACTTGATGACTTAGGTAGTGTTCATTGATATTCTCTGTGATATGAATTAATTGTTGTTCTGGAAGTTATACAGTGAGGGTAATTCATGATATAGAATGTTATTGATTATTCATTCGGTTGAGGATTATTTGTTAATTTATACCTCTGAGTGAGATTGGTTATAGCCGAGTCCCTTGCTGGGATGGCGGACTTCTTGTTGAATATTTCTGTGTTTGAGGTTTCTTATTGTTGAATTTTCCTGTCAATTGTTGCTTTTACATATGTTATGCACGAGGGGACATTCCGTACCGAGCGGCGATTGTGAGGTTATGCACGAGGTAACATTCCGTGCTGAGTGATTATTTATTTTCTTATGCACGAGGGGACATTCCGTGCTGAGTGATTATTATTTATGCACGAGGGGTCATTCTGTGCCGAGCGATTGTGAGGTTATGCACGAGGGGACATTCTGTGCCGAGTGATTATTATTTATGCACGAGGGGACATTCCGTGCCGAGTGTTTTGTGAGTTTATAGCACGAGGGGACATGCCGTGCCGTTTCTGTTTATTTATATGTTCAGAGTTGTTAATTCCTACAGTTATTTATACATTTTAGTTGTTCACTTGCTCTGTTATTTCAGTAAGTTGTTGCCCCTTTTTCCCAGCATGTTAACCCCGATTTTGTGTTTAACTGTTTATTTCTTGTCATTACTTCTTTATTATATTATTGAACTGCACATGTATTCGTTATTTGTCGTGTCCTAGCCTCGTCACTACTTCGCCGAGGTTAGGCTCGACACTTACTCAGTACATGGGGTCGGTTGTACTGATGCTACACCTGCACTTCTTTATGTTGTGCAGATTACAACGCCGGACCAGTGGACACTGAGCGAGGGAGTATCCTTCAGTCCACGACGACACCGAGGTAGTCCTGCAGGCGTCCGCAGGCCTTGGCGTGACGATCTATGTCTTTTCCTTCTGTCTTATCTTGTATTTCTAAACAGTTATATTTATTTATTTCAGACTCTTGTTTTTAGAAATCTTAGACTGTCCGTGTAATTGTGACACCGGTTCTAGGGGTTTATGTACAGAAATTTCGTAACATTTATTATATTAAGTTGATGAATTCTTACCTTCCGCAGTCTTATTCATTTATTCATATTTATTGTTGTTCTTTTAAATGCCGTATATAAAGAAAATAATAAATCTAACCAAAAACGTTGGCTTGTCTAGCGGGTTCAACGTTAGACGCCATCACGGCCTGAAGGTGGGATTTTGGGTCATAACATGCATAAATATAGGAATGTCAGAACATGACATCTATCTAATGACTACACAATATAATTAATAACATAACAAGTACAAAGCGGAAGGAAAATGCAACAAATAACAACGGGAAATCATAATATTACACAGAAGAAGGGACGGGAGTACGAACCAAAAGCGGAAACCACAACACAGTAAGAACAATAGTAACTCAGCACTACAATAATTTCCACATCAGTCCTTAGCCAACAACTCCAACAATTCAGTCAAATCTTCGAATGTAACCTTTCACCCGCAAGTTGATATTGAAAACTTTAAAATATAGTCATTTCAAATAGAAAACTTCATTTGAAAGGTACTTCCTCCGAAAATATATATCTATATATACTTTGCAGAATGAAAATCTTTAAATCTTTGAATGTAACCTTTCACCCGCAAGTTGATATTGAAAACTTTAAAATATAGTCATTTCAAATAGAAAACTTCATTTGAAAGGTACTTCCTCTGAATATATATATCTATATAAACAAATGAAATGATAACATTCAGACAAAGGAATCAACAACATAAACAATAATAGAAACCATATTGTCCAGGCAAGGGAGTCAACAATGAAAATAATATCACCGGCAAGGGAAACATCTATAACCAATATGCTTAATTAATTAACTTCACGAAATAAATCTCAACTTGAATCAATACTCAGCAATAGGCAATGACCAAAAAAATACCATCAACATGTATAATCATCAAGTTAAGCCTAAGTAGTGCTTAATGAAAGACCATATCAATCACAATATACAACTCACGGGCTTGCTTGACACCAAAATATAGATACTCGTCACTGTACCTATACATTGAACACAACACTAACACATAGCAAATAGGACACAACACCTATTCCCTCAAGCTAAGGTATAGATTATCCAAATTCCCTTTTAAGGTTGAGCAATTTCGAGAGGTTCTTCAATAATTCAAGAAAAGGGTAAGCGCAAGAGATAATAATAACTCCAATTACTACTAAACAATTATATGGAGAGATAATACTAATTTTATCTAAATAGGTAGTTTATGAAGAAAAATATAGCATGATGATAGAAGAGGTAAAATCTTCAGTTAAGATCAAATAAACAACAAAGGAAATCTAAAAGCAAGTAATTCTAATTTAAGCAGGAAAAGATGAAATTAGCAATCAGGAACGTAGTCATAATAATTACAACTTTATACACAGAAAATATAAGGACCTAAGAACCCTAAAAGGCCAACCTTCTACAAATAAGTCCGAGTACGCACTCGTCACCTCGCGTACACGGGGTACAATCAACATAGAAGACTCAAATCCGAAGGGGTAATTCCTTCACACAAGGTTAGGTAAGATACTTACCTCGAAGACGACAATATCCGGTACTCTAAAATGGACTTCTCGGGTAAAAAGACCTGCGGACGGCTCTAATCCAGCTAGAACAGCCCGATGCATTTCTTGAAAAACCCTCGAAAGATCGCCACAAACCGAGCTCCCTACGTCCAAAAATGTGAAATAATGTCCTAAATCCCGTTTATATAGTGCATTATCTGATCCCCATTCCGCTGACAGCGGAATTTCGGACGATGCAGCGGAAACAACCTCCGCGGACGTGAAAGATTAGCGCTTACCGCGGTTCTGGTGGCTGTACAGACAACCTCAGTATTTTGGCCATAACGTTCTCTACATATGTCCAAATTATGATTTCTTTAGCTTTCTGGAAACTAGACACGAAAGGCAACAACTTTCGTTTTGAATCATCTCAAAATTACTTCTAGATCAAAAGGTATAGAGTCCCGAAGTCAGATCAGTGAACCTGCAGATTCTTCCCTGGAGCGCCTCAATGCCCAAAATTCCGCCCTCAACGCCCCAATTCCGCCCTTAGTGCCCCAATTCCTCTCTCAGCGGAATTATTCCGTCCTCAGCGGAATTATTCCGTCCTCAGCGGAAGTTCTTTCATCCTCAATGGAAAATTTAAGCCTAGAACCATGCCTGAGTTCCGGTAATGCCCAGACTCGCTCAAAACTCACACGAAACACACCCGAGGCCCTCGGAACCTCAACCAAACATTCCAACACATCCTATAACCTCATTCAAAATTAGCCGAGCCTTCAAACCACTGTGAGCACCCAATTTTGCCCCGCATGAAAATTACTCCTAAAAATAATCCAAAAATATTTTTTTTATGAATTTTAGTAGTTTTTCTTCATTTAGTTGCATTTCATGCATGTTTAATACTTTAAAATTATAGAAAAATTATAAAAAGTTGTCACATTTTATTTTTCATGCCATCTTAGGTTTAATTTGAATTTTAAGAATCAATTACTCATCAAGTTGTAGGATTAATACATTAAAATTACAACAAAAAATATTTAGTATGTTCATATGCATTTTTAGTTAAATTAATTTTGTTAATTTTTAGGAAGAAGTAAGAAGTACAATTCTGAAAATTTAAGTTTGATTTAGAAAATTTGAATGACCGCGTTTGAAAATAAATTTGAAGAAAATGAGGGCTTTCTTTTCTTAAAAATCGGATGGGCCAATCTTGCATGGCCCAAAATTTTCCTAACCTGGCCTATTACAATACCCCCTCTCTTTAAAACTAACATTTTCCTAGACCTAAAATCTAGACACCCCGATTTCAGACCTTCCCCCTTAGACATCACAAAACGGCGCACCCCTTCACCCCATTTTCGCCCACCGTCACTTCATTCCAAACCATCATTGTAGCCGTTTCCACCCTTACAACCCCCCTTACACCATTAAACATACAGAATGGAGAGAGAGACATGCCGGACAAAAAAAAAAGAGTGTAGGGTGAGAATGAGAGCTGCGCAGAGGGAGAACCAGAATGGGAAACAGGGCACAAAAACCGGGCAAACACAAAGTACACCAACTAAAGAACCTTCAAAATCAGATCACCTCTAGCCTAAAACCACCATAAAAGGACTTTGAATCACAAGATTTTCTTCACCATTCTTGCACCAATAACCAGTTGTTCAACCACACCAAACCCAATAGCAAAGTGACTATGAAATTAGCCACAAAACTCTTCCGAAAGTAAATCAACGGTCACTTCCACAGTTGCACCGTGTATGGAGTTTGAGTCGGGTTCGTCGCCGTTGTTGATAGGCGTTCGGGTTTTCCGGTCGTGGTTTGCTGCCCATGTTTGAAAGTTTCTTGTTGAATTTCTCGGATTCATTCATTACTCTCCTCAGCTACTGTAAATTGCAGAAATTATATCAACTGCAAAACTATTTCAGGTCCATCTCTTTCCTCTTCTACGATCTATTTTGTGTGGATTTGAATATGATTTGAGCCTTAATTAAGTGGTGATTTGGGAGTATATAACTCAGTTTTGTTTTTAATATTAACGAAAGGTACTTGGGCCTAGATTTATAAAAGCATGTCGGAGTTGTTTTTCGTTATTTTCGTGTTCGTAATTAGTTTGCCGAAATATCTTTGAAGAACAGTAGATTCACTCTTAAGTAGGATATGACCTTAAGTTTGCTCGAAAATTGAAACATAGAGTGATGTTTTAGACTTCAATACTACACAATATTATAAGTTAATTGTGCAATACCCAATTTTCGAGTGCTGTCTAATAAGAAGAACCAGGCTCTTCTTAGTCTACTACTTACTACTATTTGCGGAATAATTAAGCAGTAATAGTAAAGACACAGAGATTTTTACGTGGAAACCACCTGGCTCAAAAGGTGAAAAAACCACGACCTACTCCTCAGTAGGATTTGGTCAAAACTCTTCACTAAACTCTGAGCCAAAACGAACTTACAAAATAAACTCTTTTGCAATCCTAGGACTAACTCTAATCCTCTTTGTATCAACTAGCCTCTAGCTAATTTCTATAGATTTCAAGCTAACTCTAACTTGAACAATGTGTACCTATTACAATTGCTTCTATGAAAGCTGATAAGATACAATATTTAAACTCCTACTACAATCAACTAGACTCAATATACAAACAATGAAATTGTTCCTTCTAGTTGAACTGTAGCCTTTGTATCGCACAACAATTCTGCTTGCAAAACCTCTGGAACTTTTGCTTCAGAACTTGATTCACCTTTGCACTTGTGCGTCACTTCTTTCAGCAGTAATACATTGATTATTTATAGAGTCCGTTTGTTGAGTCCATGATTCAATTCTGATCCAACTCTTCCTTGGTAGACGAGTTTGATTGTAACTCAACTTCCTTCCTCTATTTCTGTCCTAGCTGAAATCAACTTCTATCTTCTCTTATCAATTTGCAACCTTTTCGTATTAGGAGACATTCTCTTAGTTCTTTGATACTTAGCAATCATTGATATCTCCTAGAATTGTACGATTTGTGATTCATTTAGAAGTGTATGCTATGATGGACCTGGTTAACCTGGACGCCTTTTGTCAATCTTCAAAACCTATTCAATGACATGGGCCAACAAATTCCCCCTTTTTGATGATGACAAACTCTGTGCACTTATCCTGTATACACAACCAACACTTTGTATATTTGTGAGCATTAATCATCAAGAACCAGGTTCATTAGGTTATAAATATCACTTTAAATTTTTTGAATAACACAACACATCTTCCCCCTTTTGGCATTATTGAAAAGTTGCAAAATGATACTTACCAGTAATTAATTCTTACTCATGGCCAATTTAGGCAACTGCAGGTGCAAACATGATTAATCAACACAAGAAACCAATAATGTAAGCTAACTCATAAATAGAGACATTTGTCAAAACACCAAGCTTTCATTGAATTAACATGGTTGATCAACACCAAAACAGATTAAATAAAAAATAACCAAAACATGAGTACGACAGAATTAAAAACTGAAACAAACACACTTGACACCGTCCTAAACTGGGCACTTGATAGGATATGAGGGGGTAGTTCTGGAAATTCCTAAGTTTGGGGTGGTGCAGAAGAGGCAGGATTCTTGGTTTGGAGAAGAGACAACATTTGGTGTAAGACACCCTCATTTTTCTCCTTCTCCTTGGCTAATTCAGCTTTGAGAGCATCACGCTCATCTTCCACCTCAACTAAGCGAGTCTTCAAGCGAAGGATCTCCATATCCTTTTGCTCGCTTTCTTGCACCAGAGTACGGACCTTGGTGTTGACCAGTTGCTTTCGAGATGAAGCAGGTTCATCTGCAGGGGCACTGACTGTGTAATGACATGACAACAAAGTGTCCTTCCCAAAGAAATCCTTAGCAGTAGCCATTTCATCCTTCTTTGTGGGAACTCCAAATGACCCAGAACTGCAGTAAGTATAAATCCATAAGGAATCGCATAGGCCTTGGTGCCATTTATCACCTGTCCAAAAGCTGGATGATCAAAGATGGCCAATTGATCTGCTTGCCTTTATATAGGCACTCAATGAGCGTTAGATCCATATAGTTGGCAATGTGCCTGCGTTCTTGTCTTGGCAGCAGAAATTTAATAACAAACTCAAAGAACAACTTGTGTTTCAGGCTTCATCTCGCTTTTGTACACTGCCCTGGGCTCAGGCTCTTCTTCATTGTCACAAAAGAATCTGGTGATGGTAAGTGTTGAGTCCATTCCATCCAAGAAAGTCCATCTCTGCCTTGTATAATCGTCATATCCCTTAGATGGAATGCCTATAATGACTCCCAGTTCTTGAGTGTCAAAGGAGACTTCAACTCCCCTGACAATTGATGTAACCCTTCCTCAAATCACAGTTGCATTCCCCATGAATTCCACTACCTCATTTCTGACCAGCCTGCCCTCCAAGCGAAGGACCATGTCCTTCCAGCCTTGAGCTTCCAGAAAATCCACTAAGTACCTCATACCCGGCTCCTCCAAGTCTTTTAGTAATTTTCCCTTCAAAATATGTCGCTTTCCAAACATGGCAACTCTGTCAATCGACACTTCTCCAACCTCCTTCTCATCATCTCCACTCCAATCAGGATCATTATCTTTCTCAACAATCTGAACTTTCTTTTTCGACTTTACCTTGGACCGTGTCCTCGTAGATGTACCCACGGTGGTAGCAGACATAGTTGCTGACTTCTTTGAGGAAGTCTTAGTCAATTTTGCCTTGGGTGTCTTGACCACCACTGGAGTAACCTCGTCATCTTGTTGGACCAGGTCCAACATCTCATCAACAATAATAGCCTCAACAGGCTCCCTTTTGCTCTCTTGCAGAGCTTTTTCTAGCTTCTCCTCTTCTTCACGAACAATATTTCTCGTAGCTCGTATCCTTGGAAGAGGTACACCAACAGACTCATCAGTTTTCCTTTTCTTTGAGGCCTTAGACTTGATGGACTTGGGAGTCCTTCTCTTCTTGGGGTTGTATGAGTCCCCCAGTTTCTTAAGTATCTCAGCCAAGGTTTCTTCCCCAGAAGAAACACGATCATCTATCTCCTTCATAAGCTGTTCTAATCCAACAACAACTTCCTCCACTTCATTAGTTCCCCCTATCAATATGACATCATCTTCAAGATTCTCAGGAATAGGGCCACAAATACTAAGTATGGAACCATCCTTCCCATATCCCCTCACACCTGCATCTCCCTCATTCTCAAGAATTTTCCCAGTTTTTCTTGGCCTTCTTGGCACTTCCACGTCCACTACAGACCCAACTAGCACAAATCGATTTTCAGAATTTAACACAGAGGTAACTTCAGTATTACCTATCTCAACACTTGATGAACCAGGTGCATCGTCGTCATGTGCTGATTTAAATGATTCACTGAATGAATCAGGTTTGGGTTCTTCTTCATCCTGTAATAAATCTTCCAAGAACTTTGCTCGTGACTCTGAAGCCACAGATTTTCGTGCAAGAACCTTGACACGACGGGGTTTTGGGGTTGGAATAGGGTTTGGTGTAGGTTTAAGAGCATCATGGTATTCAGGGGTTTCAGGAGTCTCAAAGGATTCAAAACTGTATACCGGTGGAGAATCAGACTCATATACTCCTTCATCGTAGTCACGATTTTGAGAATCAGATGAAGCAGACGTCATTTTTAATTTTTGAGAGAAAAAGAAGAGAGGGCAAAAGACAATGGAGATTTAAGTGTTGAATGACTTGAACATGGTTCGTCTATTGCTTTATTCACTATGGGTAATGATGTCCTATTTATAACTTGTGGCTGGGGTGATTATAATGGACGAGTATTAACATAAGTAGGATACTAATCGATTAAGGTCTGTCAGTGATTTGACATTGATTAGACCGCTTCTTTCCCCCTAAAACTAGGCTAAGTTAATGTGACAGAACTTCTTGAAACTGGTTCATTATTTGGGTAAGTACGAGAATTTGAACTGAACCATAAAAGGATAGAGTCCTACTCATGTATGACTGTACTTGAATTAATACATGTATGGAGATGAAAACGTACCTTGTCAGTCATGTAAACCAGCATGGATGAACCAGGTTCATCCTGTTAAAAATCTTTATTTTGCCTCAATTCACAAAAATAGAGAAACATCATTAGCAACTAGGGAATCATATTAATACATGGCAGAAGAGTATGACAACAAAGACATAGTGATGAGCAATGATTAATCTGATTAAGTACCCAATTAAAATTTCTAGCCATAAAACTTCCTCCTTTTCCCTTTTTTTTTCAATAGGTGATCTTAATCATCCCTAATTCAAGCATGTTTCTCTCATAATGCTCCCTACTCAATGCTTTGGTAAATATATCAGCAATTTGATGATCAGTGGCACAGAATTCAATTGAGATCATCCCCTTCTCATAATTATCCCTCAGGAAATGGTGCCTAACATCTATGTGCTTAGTTCTCTTGTGATGAACCGGGTTCTTAGTCATACTAATTGCACTAGTGTTATCACAGTAAATAGGAATGCATCCCACATCTATACCAAAGTCCAGGAGTTGTTGCTTAATCCACAGCAACTGAGCACAGCAAGAGGCTGCAGCCACATATTCAGCCTCAGCAGTAGACAAGGCTACTGAATTTTGTTTCTTGGTAGCCCAAGATACAAGGCAGGAGCCCAAAAAGTGAGCCATGCCTGAAGTACTTTTCCTGTCAACCAGGAAACCTGCATAATCAGCATCAGCATATCCTACAAGGTCAAAATTACTACCTTTAGGATACCAAAGGCACAAATCAGTAGTGCCCTTCAAATATCTCAAATTTCTCTTCACTGCAGTGAGATGTGACTCCTTTGGATTGACTTGAAACCTAGCACATAGTCCCACACTGAACACAATATCAGGTCTACTTGCAGTAAGATAAAGTAGAGATCCAATCATCACTCTGTACGTCTTCTGATCAACGGATGAACCAGGTTCATCCACATCTAATTTTGTAGCTGTGGCTATTGGGGTATCTATCTCCTTTGAATCTTCCATTTTGAACTTCTTGAGGAGTTCTCTCACATACTTTTGCTGATGAATCATTGTTCCATGTGGAGTTTGTTTGATTTGCAGACCTAAGAAAAAGGTTAGCTCACCCATCATACTCATTTCAAACTCACTCCCCATTAATGTAGCAAATTCCTTGCTGAGCTTCTCAGTTGTTGCCCCAAATATGATATCATCAACATAAATTTGTACAATCAGAAGATCTTTTCCCTTTTCCTTTAAGAACAAAGTACTGTCTATTTTGCCTCGTTTGTACCCATGTTCCAACAGGAATTTTGACAATCTCTCGTACCAGGCTCTAGGTGATTTCTTGAGACCATAGAGAGCCTTGTCAAGTTTATATACATGATCAGGTGATTCTTTGCTTTCAAAACCAGGAGGCTGTTTTACAAATACCTCTTCCTTCAAATAGCCATTGAGAAAGGCACTCTTTACATCCATCTGATGCAAAGTGAATTCCATGTGTGCAGCAAATGCTATAAGAAGTCTGATTGCCTCCAATCTTGCCACAGGAGCAAAGGTCTCATCATAATCAATTCCCTCTTCTTGGTTGTATCCTTGAACAACCAGTCTTGCCTTGTTTCTAGTAACAGTTCCATCCTCATCGAGTTTATTCCTGAAGACCCACTTGATGCCAATTATTGATATGTCCAGTGGTCTGGGTACCAAGTGCCATACGTGACTTCTTTCAGATTGATTCAGCTCCTCTTGCATAGCAGTTACCCAGTCAACATCTTTTAGGGCTTCAACAATGTTCTTTGGTTCAATCATGGATAGAAATGCATCAAATGCACATAGATTTTTCAAGGAGGATCTAGTTTTGATTCCAGATCTCAGGTCTGTTATGATGTTCTCAAGAGGGTGAGAACTCTGATATCTGTGTGGCTTGAGAGCCAGTTGTTCACTTCTGGATTGTTCCAAGTTGCTTGTTGCAGTGGAACATGATTAGGGCCAGTATATTCATGAGGAATTCCCCCTGTCGAGTTGCGTGGGGTTGTTGGACCTAGTCCATCACCTGTTCCATCTCCCATAGGTGCTTCAATGTAGTCATTGCTCCTCACCAGTCCAAGCTCCTCATCTTCTGGTTCTTGTCTCTCAGATAAAGTGTTAGTTTCATCAAAGACACCATGTGCACTTTCTTCTACACACATAGTTCTTTTATTATATATTTTATAAGCTTTGCTATGTGTATGATATCCCAAGAACACTACCTCATCACTTCTAGGATCAAATTTTCGTAAAGAATCTTTGCCATTATTATGCACATAACACTTGCATCCAAAAGCCCTAAGACGGGATATGTTGGGCTTTCTCCCTTTAAGTAATTCATAGTGAGTTTTCTCTACCAGAGGTTTGGTCATGCATATATTGATAATATAACATGCAGTGTTAATTGCTTCTGCCCAGAAGCTGTGAGGTAGTTTGCTTGATAGAAGCATGGTTCTTGCCATGTCTTCAAGAGTTCTGTTTTTCCTTTCAACAACCCCATTTTGTTGTGGGGTTCTAGGAGCAGAAAAATTGTGATTCACACCATGTTCATCACAGAACTCAGTAAACTTTGCATTCTCAAACTCAGTACCATGGTCAGATCTAATGGATGCTAGTTAATGTCTTAATTGATTCTGAATCTTCTTGACAAATGAGATGAACATTTCAAATGCCTCATCCTTAGATTCCAAGAACAAGTTCCAAGTGAACCTTGAGAAATCATCTACTTGTACCATAACATATCTCTTTCAACCTCTACTTAGCGTTCTCATGGGACCACAGAGATCCATATGAACCAGTTCCAACGGCCTGGTGGTACTGACCATTTTCTTACTTTTGAAAGAAGACCTTACCTGCTTCCCCCTTGCACATGCCTCACAAACCTTGTCTTCTTTGAACTTAATGTTAGGAAGCCCTACCACTAAGTCCTTAGAGACCAGCTTGTTCAGTTGAGTTAGACTTGCATGACCAAGTCTTTTGTGCCACAGGAGGGGATCACTGTCCAATACACTAAGGCAAGTGAGTTAATTGTCAGACAGTGTGGACAAGTCAACGACATAGATATTGTTCATTCTTTTTCCCTGCAAAACAATCTTTTCAGTAAGGAGGTTGATCATAAAACATTTTTTGAAAGTAAAAGCGACAAGGTTACCTCTGTCGCACAGTTGTGACACACTGATAAGGCTATATTTCAAGCCATCTATCAGATACACACGTTCAATTGAACGTGTGTCATCTTTACCTACCTTGTCGACCCATATTATTTCAACTTTCTTCCCGTTTCCAAAGGAGACATTTCCTCCTTTGAGGTTTTCAAGTGAAAGGAACTGTTCCTTGTTCCCTATCATATGCTTAGAACAACCACTATCCAAAAACCAAAAGTGGCTGCCTCCCTTCACTTGTACCTTCAAAAGAGATCAGGGGTTAGTTTTAAAAACCCAAACTAGTTTGGGTCCCTTTCCATGAGAGAATGGATGAATCATGTTTTTTCTGGCCCAATTTGGTAGCCAATTTTTCTTTTTAACGAATCTCTTATTTTTCTGCCTGACCTTTTCTTTTGCAGAACACTCATATTTAGAGTGACCAGTCTTCCCACAGTGGGTACAGATTTTATTCTCAGGGAGAGTGAGATACTTGCTTTTGGGATCCCATTTAGGCAATTGACTCCCAATACCAAGCCCACCCCGGTTGCTACTATGATTTTCTTGGAGCCATATTAAAGCATCATAAGACTTATTCCACTTACGTGTTCTATCAAATTCATGTTTGACTTTGCCAAGTTCTTCTTTAAGAGACTTTATATGCTCATCTTTGGCATACATTTTATCTTTCAATTTACCTAAGTCTTCTTATAACTTCACATGAGAGTGATCAACTACCTTTTTACTAGATCCTAGTCTCAACTTTAATTTTTCAGATTTTAGTTCTAGAATCTCAGTTTCGAGTGGTTGAACCTGGTTCATCAAGACAATGTTTTTCTTTTCAGATTCACTGACCCTTATTTCCAGGTCCATGCATTTTGCTCTCAGCATTGCACACTCTTTAGATAGTTGATCTTTCTCTTTAGAGTTCTCCTCAGAATCATCAATGAAGTGAAGTAGCACCTCAGAGAGTTTCTCCTTAGATAGAAACTTTATTTTTGTTTTAAGATGTGAGATACTTACCTGTGGTTCTTCATAAGTCTCCTCATCAGATTCTCCAACTGCCATGAGAGCTTGATCTTCTGTCTCCCCATCTTCTGATTCTTCATCTGAACTTTCCCCCCAAGCAGCAACCATAGCCTTTGTAGTAGTTTTCTTGGGTTGGACAAATTATTTCTTTCATATCTCTCCTTTCCCCATTCTACTTCCCACTGGGGGCAGTTCTTGATGAGATGATCAATTTTTACACACTTCTAGCATCCCTCATTAGCTGGCCTTTCAAGAGCCTTTGCCTTGTTGAAGTTTCCCCCTCTAGAGATGCCTTTCTTCCTCATGAGAAAGTTTCTGAATTCTTTGGTGATCATGGCCATCTCATCATCCTCCAGATCTGCTCCCTCTGTGATCCTTAGTGCTAGACTTCTTTCCTTCTTTGGGGCATCCATTTTCATGGTCTGCCTTCTGAGTTCATAAGCAGTAAGGTTGCCAATCAACTCATCTAGTCTAAGGGTTGCTATATTTTTGGATTCCTGAATGGCAGTTATCTTGCTTTCCCAGGAGATAGGTAGAACCCTAGTCAAGATCTTCTCAACCTTGTCTTCTTCAAGGATGATTCTTATAAGAGACTTGAGTTCATTAGTCAAGGTTGTGAACCTTGTGTACATCTCCTGAATTGTTTCAC